>NW_022261416.1:145364-158882 GCF_009602425.1 Actinia tenebrosa
TTACCAAGGGGGGTAGGCGAGATGACAAAAAATCGATAGCGCGCGCGAATAAAAAGACAGACAAGACACCATTTAGTATTTCCTTCATTTATTAGTGTGGTTAGCCTGTGATCAAAGGCTCTCGGAATTTTCCACCGCCTTCCATCGCTAGCTGTTGTAAATGATGACTACAAGACCAACCCTTAGTAAATCACGCATGACATCCTAACACCCTTTATGAAGCAACGATTATTGAGTAGGATTTGGTTTTATATTCAACAATTTAAATCCCAAATGATATTGTTCTCAATGTCAATTCATATCTCGATCCCTTAATTCCTTCTGAGTCCCATAAGAATTTCTAATTATTCATTCATTTCATAAATCGTTTACAACATTCGCGTCCGTGTTGTATCAGATCTACAATCACGAGCCTACGGCTCGCTACGGCTCGTGATTGTAAATCTGATACAGCACGTCCGCTCATGTTGTAAACATTACGAACAGGACCAATGACCAAAATTACCGAATTTTCGTTTCCCTTATGACAGTCAAAAAAGTTCGGAAGAAATCTTTCTTCAAACGTTAGTGGTTTTAACAATTTTAGAAATCGTTAAGGTTTTTGTAGGTTGGATTCATATTATGAAACTCAAATTGACTCATCAACCTTTAAAAATCATTTTATATTTTCCTTAGCTTTCGACCGACACGTTCATCCTAAGAGGAACTAAAATACGTTACAATACTAACAAAACCTACGCGATCAAACGTTGTACATATGCGCGAGCAAAAGAATCGCGCGCACAAACTGAAAGCACGAGCATTGAAAATCACAAAAGATTTATGTAATTTGCTGGCAGAATTCTGCCAGTGTCTCTATTAAAAATAATGTTCTTTTGCTTTGATATCTCACATGCTTCCAGCCACTTTCTTTGGTTCCATCTTTGTTCTTTTTTAACGATTGAAATGTTATCCCACTGGATTGAGTGCCCCGTTTCATGTGCATGCTGGGCTAAGGCTGATYTTTCTGCCTTGTTTAGACGCACAGCCGCCTGATGTTCTTTGTTTTTCATGATCATTTAAACCAACAAGACCCGAATATTAGGTTTACTATGGAAAGATACTCTGAAGCGGGACTTCCGTTTTTAGATACTTTAAATAGAGTGTCTGAAGATGGTGGAATTAAGATTTCAATCTATCGCAAGAAGACGCACACAGAYAGATATTTGTCATACGACAGTCATCATCCTTTGAGCCACAAAGCAGCTGTAGCTCACACTCTTGCTTATCGTAAAGAAACTCTGCTTAGTGACCAGGATTCAAAAGAGAAGGAGGAAGATCATCTCACAGAGAGTCTAACTCAAAATGGCTACCCTATGAAAGTCATCAAGAAACACTCAGTCATGCGTAAAAAGAACACAGAGAACGATAAAACGGAAGATCCCAAAGGCTTTGCGGTGTTACCGTATGTGAAAGGAACTACTGAGAAGATCACTAGAATTCTTTCACGCCATAACATCAGATGTTGCATGAGACCAGAAAGAACTCTGCGGAATGTCATATCTAGACCAAAAGACCAGGTCCCCCAGGAGAAGCAAGTTGGAGTAATTTATTCCATTCCTTGCGATGAATGTAGTAAAATATAATAAAATGAAGAAGCTAAAAACAGAAAAAGATAGAAGCTTGAAGACGTTTAAGGTAAATTTTAAACATTTTTTCGTAAGTCAATACATTTTCTGTAAGACCAAAACTCTTCATGATCTGTACACGCAAAAATAACTTGGAATAAACTGATAATCAGTATTGTACAGATAAAAGCAGGTATAGTATAAATTCAATTAAGAAACCTTTCAATTTGGGACAGTTTTTTGATTGTTTACCCCCAAAAACGCAAGGCATTGTGGCGATGTGAAAGTCGAGAATGGTTAAACATTTAATTATGAAAATGCGTAATAGGTAAATTACGAGCCTTAGATGAAACGACTGAAGAAGACTGCCATACAAGCCTTTCAAAGTTTCAGCTAAGGCTTGTAATTTACCTATTACGCATGTTCACATTTGATATCCGAGTCCATTCCATACGGCTTACTGCCTCATCTAACATTTTAATATGATTTGAGTGATGCATCTTGGAGATATATGTTAATGAGTGTGATGTCATAGGAGGCCTTAAATATAACAACATTTTCTGAGGTATATAAAAACAATAAACTTCTTGTATAAAACATCATTTTCTTATGATTTGAGTCGTGCATCTTGGAGCTATCGTATCAAGGTTTATACTTCCAATATGTTAATGAGTGTGGTTATACACTTATTTCAATAAAGTTAATCACCTGAAAAGCTACACAGCTAAGACCGGCAAGGATTATGGGTAGATACATTTTACATGTTTCAACCGCTTGATAACTGTTGATGGACTTGAGATATTCTACCAGTTACAAGTTAACCTCCTCTGAGCATCCTTGACTGATGAAGTTTGTGTCAAAAGCTTTACTTGTTGAATATGAAATATTTCCCATGATTCTCAGCGCTCACTGCTTTCTAGACTAACTTTATTGAAATAAGTGTATACAGGCAATCCAAAAAACGTTGTCGTCGACCAACTCAAGCCTAAGCGACTGGACCGAAAGGAACTCTGGATAGCAATCATTGAAGCCGAGTTGACTCCATCATTTTATCTGACAAGTTTTGCCTGGTTTACAGCACGAACTTTCGTAGGCGAGCGGGAAGTGTTGAAGGAGACGTTTTTTTTAATGCCTTCATATTTTCGGAATTGTGAACTGAATCATAACTACTTTGTTTTTCTTTCCCTAAACCCAAAGACACGCATTTGATGGATTGTTTCTCACCATTATTATCTTATTACTAGCGGGAACAATTAATTCAGAACGAATATGTAACTGCTTCAGTGATTTTTACCCATATTCCTTTCGGTCCAGTCGCGTGGCTTGAGCCGGTCGACGACGTTTTTTGAATTGACTGCAAATCGAAATTTTACGGGGCAGTAAACGTACATCTTGTCTAAAACATCGTCTTACTCAGTTTACAGAAAGCCACTACTAAGAGAATTAAATAACAAAAAACACGGCGGCCATGTTGGAGGATACAACGAAAAAATTCATTGACAAATTCCTCCAACATGGCCGACGTGAAATCGTTCTTTACATTTCTACTTTTTAAAGCTTTCCTCTTGAGTTGCTTAGTAAAGCTAAGCTACGAAGGAAAATTTTTAAAAAGCTACAGATAACAGACTATCAACCATATTTCTCGTTTTATTAAGGATATAAATCAACAACCTACGTCTTTACAACGTTGAACCATCAGTATTTGATCTTTTCTCTCATCCTTATCTTATAGGGAATCATTAATATAATAACATGTATATATATAGACTAACGCAATACTTTTTCAGAACCATATACAACTTCAGGAAGGCTTAAAATATTATACAATTTTGTGAATCACAAAACTTGAATAGACTAGTTTCGAATTCCAAATTACCGCTGTGTTCCTTGATTACAGACTCATTTGCACAGGGTTAGCCTCGTATCAGTGTTTAAATATTCACAAATACCAACGGTAAAGTAAAGAATGCACAACTTCAACAATACAAACACTTTGAAACTCGACGGACCTTGACTGGAACACGTGAATATTCTGCACAAACTCGAGGCTAACCCTGTGCAAATGAGTCTGTAATCAAGAAACACAGCGGTAATTTGGAATTCGAAACGGGTCTATTGGCCAAATTAGAAACACCGTCGTCATACGAAAACTACTTAAAAGCGACGAACAAAACGAAAACGTAACCATCGCCTATCCATCACTCGACGCACACTGGGTAAATGAATATTCTAGACGGCCACTTCGTCATTCCCGCGTTGAGGAGAGAGGATAAGAGGAAGGTATCGCATAGTTATGATACTAAAGTAAAATCTACTCGAGGTGAGCTCGTAAGAACTCGTTATAAGATATCTTTCCCAGCATATTCTTGTCGTAGTAGGAGTATATGTRAAAGAATTCTTCATCGTCTAAGTTGATCGTAAATCGTTTCAACGTCTGGCGGAATTCTGCTGGTGAACATGTTCCTGTACCTTTGCTGTCGATTGCCTAGAAGAAAAAAATAAGCATTAACGAAGCTCGCACCATCTTGGCTACTAGCATTGTAATCTTTCAAAAAACAACCGTGTTATGCGTTTAAACCTTAGCAGCCAGACCAACATTCAGGGTCTTAAAATAACTGAGGACAAAGTCGGCTATACCTTTGTATTGATATATACAAATGGTTAGACATTCAAGTGGCTCGGATAACCATTTTAAATGGCGGTCCTGTCTCTCCACACATCGTCATTACTAACCAACATAGGAGGGACGTTAAAGAACCACTGAGGACGTAAAGAAACCCTGGCAGTGACAACCCTTAGTGCCTACATTTCATACTAACCACCTCATGATTGTAAGCGACTTTGAATATGTACATAGAAAGGGCGCTATATAAATCAAAAATCATTACAAATCATAACATTGCAATGAAATCCACTTACTCTAAATGTTCGTCTCATTTCTTTCCAATTTTCCCTGACCTTAGAACGCATGTTCGCCATTAGCTCCACAAGTTGGTCGCTCTTGAACCCTGGGCTGGACTGAACATTGAATGAAAAAAAAGAGATGTGAAAATAAGAAACCAGTACGTGATCAACAAACTTACGACCAAGATGCAGCTTGACCGAGAGAGCCTCTGGATCCCAGAATAAAGAATTCTTGAATATATTTTTAAAAAGCAGATATCATTAATRCATGCAAATGAGATGCAAATGAGACAACAAGCATTCTATCGACCCGATAACCTCACTTTTAAGAATATCTTATCGGGGCTCAGCTGTAATGACAGCTATTGGCTACGCCTTTTATGCCTTCATTATTCATCGATGGTTCGAAAGTCAAACTTAATATAAAAGTTTTGAGTGAAACGATTTGAAGATGGGCTAGCCATTTCATAAAATTATTCGGATTCCTCACTCCCTTCCCCATGGGGAGGCTCTATAGCCGGAGGATATTCATCACCGGATCTTTTACCGGATACTCCAACCTGGACCGCTTTGATAAACTAGTATCATTAACCAATCATATTGCGACATTTAGATCAATCTTTTTTAAACAGCCAATCAGATAGCACATCGATATTATAAGAGCGTGAGAACGTGATAATCTGATTGGCTGACACTGTTATCAGTTCAATCTCTGTCTAGTTTACTGTTATCTGATAGGTCAGTTTTATTCAAGTGGTCACGGTTAGTGTGTCTGCACAGTAATGAGTTCTATTTTGTGCACTTACTGGTATTTTGGTGGATTGCAGTTTTGCTCTTGCCAACTGATTGATTGGTTTTGCATTGGATGAAAGGACGAAGTGCCTTAAAAATTCTTTGTAAACAATACTAGAAATAAACAATGAACAAAAACATAAGGACCTAATAATAATAATCACTTCATTAAGCTAGTTAGAGTTAGCATAGGTACGTCACTATCATCATCATCCATCGTCGACATTTAAAAAAAAGTAAAGCACCTATATTTAACGTCGGTAGTTCCTTCAGTTGAAATTCCACTGCTATCAGTGGAAGCCGACGGTGCGCACTTCACCCCCTCTCTCCATCAGTGCTCTGTTTAAGAGTATTCAAAGCTGAAGCTACACGGATTAGAGAGAAGTCGAAACAGATGTGGAGATCCTAAGGATCGAACCGTGGACCTCAAGCTCTGAAGGTCGCGCACTAACCAACTGAGCTACTCCTGCTCCTATAAATCATCATCATTTTCAATTTCAAGGACATCATCATCATATCATTATTTTGATGACATCATCAGATCATCTTCATCCTCATCATTTGCAAGAAAACCATCATCGTCATCATCACCATCATCGTCGTCAACTTCATCATATTTAGTAATAAGCACCTCTTGTAAACAACTGCGACAATGTTGAAGTGACAATGCTTCAGCATTGCTAACAATATCAGCAATGACAATACCAAAACAGTAACAAAGAAAGGTTATTTCTGATGGGCAGGTCTACAATAGAGGCTTTGCACCATCACGTGCCGGCGCCCATAATCCAGCTTGGACTGCCTGTGGTTTGATGGCAGAACAATAAAATCCCTTTGCTCTCGGGAATCGAATTCTTTCTCATGTAAAACGATTGTATTGTTCCTGCCATCTAACATGGCTGCCGTGACGTGATGGTGCAAAGCTTCTTTACTGTATCTAGATCACAGTCACTTCCACTGTGAATGCTAGGCTTCGCAAGAGCAACGGTGTATGAGGCATTATCGTCTCTTACCCTCCTCTTCCACTTGATTCAGAACCATGTTTCTTCCATAAGGCAAGCAGCTCACTATGCGTCAGATCCATGTGATGTTGATATAAAATATCTACAATGACAGACCAAACAACCACAATAAATACCTTTTTCTAGTGAAGCCTGCTTTTTTATCACAAAATAAACCTACATTGTACTATCAAAGTTGATGGTTAACATGAAATTAAATAAATTCTATCACCTTTGAACTGTTGGAAGTCCACTCTGCCGGTGTTGTTGGGATCGGCATTCCTGAATGTCTTCTGAAGTTGCTGCCAGCTACGACAAACCTGTAAAAAATCATAATGTTTGTTTGCTTGTTGTTGCTTTTTCCAGTAGAGCGGATGCAATTAAACCGTGAAATAAAAACAAACTAAATACTAACTAACAGTATCTATTTAGTGACAAATAGTTGCTATCACTCAACCTGAACATTCATCATACAAAGACAAATCTTTTGTTTAATAAATGTTCTGGTTGAGTAATAGTGACTATTAGTCACTAAATAGATACTATTTGTCAGTATTTAGTTTGTTTTTATTTCACGGTTTAATTGCATCCGCTCTATAATCTTAGTTTTGATTACTTATTCCAGGTTATAGTATATTACTAATTATTAGTATTTTCTAACAATCTGTTTTTTTTTAGTTTCGTAATCTTCATCATCATCACCATTTATAATTAACATCATCATCATCACTATCATCTATAACATCATCACCGACATCATCACCACCACCATCATCATCATCACCAACACCTTCATCAACATCACCATCATAATCATCAACATCACCATCAACATCATCACCATCATCACCATCATCATCACTATCACCATCATCACCATCATCATCACCATCATCATCACCACCATCATCATCACTATCATCTAACATCATCATCGTCATCATTACCACCACCACCATCATCATCATCACGATCACTTCTGAACATCATCAAAACAGGGAAGTTCCTGATCGAAATCATCATCATCGCCAATCTACTGACCACTTGCTTCATTCATAGTTGTTTTTACCTGGCTTTTCAGTTTTCTTTCCACGTCAGTAGCGCTCATTGGCGGGGTGACTGTTTCTGGTGACACGTTTTTGAAGACGGGAGACGTCATCATTGGAGACAGAAGAGACTCACGAGAAAGCTATGGAACACACATACATAACTGAGAAAGGTTCTCACGATATAATATTGTTGATCACAAATGCGCGCGCTGATTGGCTAACAGATAAATAACATATTAATAGATCAACTAGCTCACTTGCTCACTGTCGTTCTACTCTAACCGTCAACACTCGAGTTATTTTAATTCATTTATTGATGTAAATATACTTTTATTTTTTCTTTTACTTTCATCATTTCATCTCCTCGAATAACTTTTATAGACTTTCAATACATGCAACTCTAATGTTTTCGATTCGTAATCTGATTGGTTGAGAACGAGAGTAAATGTTAATATAAATCTAGGCACAGCCTAAAAGCGGAGCTCTCAATAGCACAGGGAGCCCAATTTAGATAAATATGAATGAGAAAATAAAATCGGGCAAAAAATCTTCATTTTTTTATCTCGTTCGAGATGAAGACAATGTCCCCCATAGAGAAACCATGAAGTGAAAAAATGAAATCGAAATGCATTACACAGGGTTCGTGCCGAGGTAATGACTTAAAATTCAAGGAGTATACAAAGACCCTAAAATGAATTTTCGAGGAGTATGTTCAGCTAACTATGCCAAGGTTTTACACGGTGGTTGCACATGGCCGACTTTCAGATTTTCCAATCATTCTGACTAGATCTATTTAAGAACCATGCAAGTAATGATCAAAGCAAAAATCCAAGGAGTTTTCAAGGAGTTTCGCTAACATCATAAAATTCAAGAGCTTTTCAAGTGCCCTTGAAAACGTGAATTAAATTCAAGGAGTTTTCAAGGAGTTTAAGGAGGAGCACGAACCCTGATTACATCGTTTTCTTCGGATGAGTCTTGGCTTTCGACCTTAGTACTCCCACTTAGGAATTTTGTCACATGTACACAAACCACCACCGACCACCCCAGGGGCTAGTTTTGTTCTTGAAAAATTCTTCGACAAAGTTTTGCATGCCGACATTTTTACGCTTTGAATTGCGGCTTAATTTTACTGTCAATGATTCCTGGCAATTTTGATTAGGATCTTTAACAGCGGCTTCAGGAAAACAATGCAACAGTAAAAATAGGATCCAAAAATTCCTTCATTCATTGTTTCGTTTTTCCTTACTTTTCTTTCCCTTGTTCTTGGAGGCGTGGCCGAAGACGCCCTCGTGACGTCAGTTCTTCCTGTAAACATCCTGAGGAATTCTCTGTATTCCACCAAATCATTCTGGTCTTTCGGCAGTAGATACCATATATGGTCAAACTGATCATCATTCATGCGGAACACGTGACGATCTAGGATCTGTCGCAGTGTCTTCTGGCTCACGGTACCTGATTGGTTCGTGTCTTGCTCAGTGAACGCCTGTTGAGACAAGTAACACATTTCTATGAATAAATTAAAATGCAAGCTAGACGCACGTTTTTACACTGAATTTGAAGTTTTTATGTAATTTTTTTTTTAAATTAAGATTTTTTTTTCATTTTTGGAAAACATGTGATAAAGGCTTTGCAGCATCACGTGATGTCAGCCATGGAAGGAGGCACAACAATACAGTATTTTTCCCTGGGAAACTGAATTCTTCAGAATAAATCAGATAAGACCAAATTCAATTGCCCTATTTCACTATGGCGTCATTGGTCACTTGTTTCCCTGGGAAACTGAATTCTTCAGAATAAATCAGATAAGACCAAATTCAATTGCCCTATTTCACTATGGCGTCATTGGTCACTTGTTTCCCTGGGAAACTGAATTCTTCAGAATAAATCAGATAAGACCAAATTCAATTGCCCTATTTCACTATGACGTCACTGCTTGTTTATGTGGGGGATAGAATCACCAAATCCAATAGAAAATTCAACAAAATTTGCTCCTAGTGAAACAGTTTAATCTAAAATGGCCTGGTTTTAAGATATTATATGTGTTAATATGTACTAAAAATATTCTGAGCGTTTGCTGGCTATTCTACTTCTCTTCGTGGATTGATACGGGTTTTAGAACAATTTTCGGTGAATTTGCGTTGATTTGACCCCCTCCCACGACCATGATCCTTTGCGTTTAAACAATAGATTGTTTTGATGTGACGTCATAGTAAAATAGGGCAATTGTTCCTGTCTTCTGTGATGGTGCAAAGAATCTTGGAAAGAATTGGACCTTGGATTGCAAAACATATCATTTTGCTCATCTGCCCATCCACTAAGAGTCAAACACTTTAGTACTTTCGCGAACGCGTTACCAAACCTCATCTCTGGGGTCTCGGGTTCGATTCCCAGTCTCCCATACTCCCAGTTTGGTAAGCATTTTTTTACGCTCCCCTTCCCCCCAATATTTATTATCTCCTGTGAGAAGAGTAGCCTTAGGTCTCTCTTGATTTGAGGGTCTTTCTCTGGGTTCTCAGTTTTCTTCCATCCACGAAACCTAACATGATAAATTCCTATTCAATCTGTGAGCTAGCCATGCCCTGACTTAGATCAGCCCAGAGGTTGGTCCAGGGTTCGATCTGTGAGTTAGCCATGCCCTGACTTAGATCAGCCCAGAGGTTGGTCCAGGGTTCAATCTGTGAGTTAGCCATGCCCTGACTTAGATCAGCCCAGAGGTTGTTTCAGGGTTCAATCTGTCAGTTAGCTCTGCCCTGACTTAGATCAGCCCAGAGGTTGGTCCAGGGTTCAATCTGTGAGTTAGTCATGCCCTGACTTAGATCAGCCCAGAGGTTGTTTCAGGGTTCAATCTGTGAGTTAGTCATGCCCTGACTTAGATCAGCCCAGAGGTTGTTTCAGGGTTCAATCTGTGAGTTAGCCATGCCCTGACTTAGATCAGTCGAGAGGCTGTTTCAGGGTTCAGCCTGAGCTAGTTTTTACTTTCTTCCCTTCATATACTCCAGTGATTGTCAGCTTAGAATGACATTCAACAATTTTCGTTATTTAAATCGTTCACTCGAAAGGTTATTTAGTTTGTTTTGATATGCGCGGGTTGGTCGTTAGGTCTGTGTTCTGTTGCTAGGTTGGTTGCTTGGTTACATACCTTAGCAAGTGAATAGAACCTTGCCATGACCACTTCTCTAACTCTCTTCTCTACATCTTCCTCTGTCATACCGTGTTTCTGAATGGGAGACTGCTGACGCTTCGCAGGAGAAGGTATTAAATTTTCAAGCCACTTTCGACTTGCCTAAGTTCAAAAATAAACATCCACTGTTTAGTACGAATGCTTTAACACAGGCTTCACAGTTTGCTCAGTCTGTGCTATGTTAAAAGTCGTTCTTATTCTTGTTGCACTTCCATTCGGTAAATAGCCTTGAAAAGTATTTTCAAAATCTAACCCGTAACAAAAATAAACTACGAATCTCAAAACTCAAAAGTAAATACATTTGCTTGAAGAGAGATAAAACGATGAAAAATTATTCTTGTTATTTGTCTTATCATTTAAAGTACCCAACAAATCAGTACTCACCTCAACGTCGGATTTCTGAAAACTTTCTAAAAAGTCTTCGTAGTAAATTAAACCGTCTTTGTTGACAGTAATCTGCTTGAGCAGCGCCTGGTGAAATAAATATTCAGATTAGGTTCGATTCGGGTTTTGTAGGTCAAACATCCTGGTGCTAATACAAATACGACTGGATTAGGATATGACAAGCGACGGTGAATACATTTGTTTACCATCGGATCAGGATGGAAAGCAAACATGGCAATCATACTAAACCACGAAAAAATATTCTTAGAATTCAGCCTGGTTGTAGTCACGTGATTCACCTACTTTGGCGGCAAAATTTTGGCGGCCAAATACGATTATTTCACGTGTCCAACTACATCATAAGAAATTGTCTCTTGACAACAACACGTGAGCTATCAAGGTCACAAGTATTCCATGGAGCGATTCCAACGTACTTTGGCAAATGGCAATACTTTGGCAAATGGCAATACTTTGCCATAAGGCACCACTGTCTCTATAGGGAACACGTTGCACTCGTATCAATGATAATTATTAAGCTTATGAGTTCTGCATACCTTGAATTGTTTTTCAGTCATAACAAAGCAAAACGCCTTGATGATTTGATGAAGATCTTTGGTCGTAACGTAGCCCATCCCAATTTCATCAAATGCTCGAAAAGCCTGAAGACAAAACGATAAAACATTAGGACTTTCAAAGAGAATGAAATGACCAATAATTGTGAGATCGTATTCAAGCTCATATATATATATATATATAAGCAAAAAACTTCCTGTGCAAATTATTGGTCTTTCCGAGAGTGCGCGAAAAATGGTAACGAGTAATGCTCGCATTGAATTATGGGTTTGTTTAAGGGACGCCATTTGCTTTATTCGCCATAGTCAGTAACACATTGGAAGTATAAACCTTCATAACATAAAGACGCAACATTCAAATGAAGAAATATTTCACCATTCAACTATTCACATTATGTAGAATTAAGGTTTAAGGTTTGCAATCGAGTTAAATTTACTTTTGTTTTTGGCCTGTTTTTTTTWAAAGAAATCGCCAAGCTTCCATTTTTAGATTTGAATATATAAAGCAGGACCTTCGAGTTACAAATATGATTTTTTTGTGTTTTAGACAGAAAACATAAAAGCACAAAAAAATCCGTTTAGTCTCTGATCGCCCATTTCAGAGCTCGGACCGACAACGTTTTTGTTGAAATACTGAGGTGTATATCCATATCACATCAGACTGAAAAGTCAAAATATCCTTTACAATACYATACAAAAAGTATATAAAAGGACAGGGCAGAAAAACGACAAGCCCGCTACTTTCACGATTTTATTTAACTGAGTTTAATACTCCAAATTTTTAAGCGTTTCATTTGTGTCACTGCTGCACGAAACTTGTGACGAAATTTTGTCGAATTCAAGGATTAAATCGACTAAGTATTCACTTAGTCGATTCACTTCACTTATTTCTGCTGATCAAAATATCATCTCTCCCAAAGTACACTGCTTTATATCTCAAATACGAATTCGATAAATTTTGATCGCATTTGATATTTTGCTGTTTGGCTCCAAAAGAACGTGTTTACAAAATATTGAGCTTAAATACGTAAAGCTGTCCTTATTGTGAAAGGCCAAAAACCGTTTTTCTGCCCTGTCATATGAAAGAAAAACCATGTACCTTGACTATGGTATCATAGTTGCTACTTATTTTCCCTCTCAGTTTAGCAATCGCCTGCTCGGGGCTTAGAGTTTCATGGTTCTCGAACACTACTGTACTACTACTCTTCTTCTTGGGAGTATCGAGTGTCACACGACCGTATCCCGAGTGTCGTTGGTCCTCGAATGCGCTGAGAAATTTCTCGTAGGATAACTTGTTCCTGCTACCTAATCCACATCTAAGAAAAAGATAATTTGTTATTGACTTTGTTAAAAGATATCGAAGTAAAAATCAAGGGTTGAGTTGCGGTTGTGCACTCGCCTCTCATTTCTGGGGTTACACGCTTGATTTCTGGACTCTGTATCACACGTGAGCAGAGTTTGTTTGCTCTTTTCCTTGATTAGGGACTTGTCAGAAATTAGCAGGGGGGAGGGGGGGTGGGAATTTTGAATTTGGGGTTGGAAATGGGGTGACCCATCCAAGCAATGGGAATGAACTTTCCTTACCTTCCCCTTGGGCCTAGCATAAAATACCATGGCCGTTCCCTCTTTTGTAAACGATATATTTAGTTCTTGCAATACCTGTATTATAGTTTTAAAGGGGCACTTGGAAACGAAAACGCCCCAATTTTTCAAAGTCCGAACAATTGAAGTATTTGTGGATAATTTGACTCAATTATGATTATGTAAACCATATTAGTGAAAATTTTAGCCTGGGAGCCATTTGCAGTTGAGAAATTTTGGGTTAAAAGAGAAAAGAACAATAGGACTGAGTAAATGAGGTCATTTACTCACAATTTAGATGCTGAATAAAATTGATAATTTTTAACCGACACATTTTACTGTTAAGAAAGTATGTTGCTTGGCTACTATTGGGGTCATATAGATACGTTTAACTAAGTTTAAAGTCATTTCCAATTTTTATCCATTTTCATCCAAGTGCCCCTTTAA
>NW_022261416.1:228992-239836 GCF_009602425.1 Actinia tenebrosa
ATATGTAACTATACATATAATATATCATTTTTATACGTTATATAATATAATTATTTCTAAAGCATATTTTGACAATCAATGTTAAAAGAAAAGTTATTCTTACTAATCCCTTGTTATTTCAAAGCTTCCTAGGTGTTCTTTCGTATTATTTTCTCTAAAATCTATTGCGTTAATTTATGTTAGTCATGCCCTGACTGAGATCAAACATGTGGCTGTTTTGTAATCAAAACAAATGAGATCGATGTACTGTAGATGTTAAAATAACAAAAAAACTATGCTGGTCATGAAGATAAGTTATTCAAAAAAAGAGTTTGATATTTCTTATCAGTTTTACATGAAAATCCTCAATATTAAAATGCCTAGACTTCCCGAAAAAAACAGAGCTGATCTATACGGTGGCCCACAAGGGCAATACAAAAATATCAAACACACTACAAATATACTAATGTCAGTACAAGAATGTGTATTTCAGCACACATATATATATGCCAGACAGTAAAAATATTTCCCAACACCAAAATATAATTCTGAGTACAAAATTATTTCCCAGTACAAAAATATTTCCCAGTACAAAAATATTTCCCAGTACAAAAATATTTCCCAGTACAAAAATATTTCCCAGTACAAAATTATTTCTCAGCACAAAAATATTTCCCATTACAAAAATATTTCTCAGTACAAAAATATTTCCCAGTACAAAAATATTTCACAAAACAAAAATATTTCCCAGTACTGACATTAATATATTTGTACTGTGTTTGATATTTTTGTATTGCCCTTGTGGGCCACCATAGATCTATAATTGCTTGGAAGAAAAAAAATGTTTAAGAAATAATACGAAGCAAAAAAACAAGTTTTATCAATTTTAAGAAATTTAAGTCTTAAATCTTCTTTATAAACATCTGCACTAAAATCAATTATTCAACAATAAAAGGAAAACATTTCCTGGTACTTTTCACATTTGAGTAAGCACCATAATATCAAGTGCACAGTAAAGAGTATGCAGTAATGCTGACACTATGTTTTCACACGAATCAACCAATCACAGTGCAAAGAGTCAAGATATATAAAGTGCTAAATATAACACATTATTTCTCATCTTAGACTTTTTCTTTGAATTAGAATTGAAATAGAATATAAATAAATAAAACCGCCATTGTTTTATGAAGGTAACACACAGCCAGTGGATAACAAAGCCAGAATTGGTTAACTGACCCTTGGAAATTAGAAGTTAATTTTTGTAATAAAAATAAATTAATAAATGTATTTATTTGTCTAGTCATTCTAGTGCTTTGACACTCATTGGGGACACTTTTCACTCACACACACTAGCACTGCATTTGTTTACCCTGCATTCAATATTCTATGCACACAACGCTCAACTCACATGTTGATTTTTACAGAGGGAGGAAATCAGAGAACCCGGAGAAACCTGTAGCATAGGAGAACAACACATCTAACTCAATTCACATGAAAACCTGAGAAAAACCCTTCAACCGTAGGATAGAACCAACTAGAAACTCTACTTACGTACGACATGGAGTCCAGGAATCGAATCTGGGTATTATTGGTGATTAAAAAAAGAATCAACTTTAATTGAGCCTAAAACAGTCTCTGAGCTAATTCTCTATGTAAATAAGTTATGATAAATTCTACATCTTGTCTCTTTTGATATCTATAATAGCTACGAATGTGCTAATGAGCATCGTATTGTACACTTATAAGAAAAAATATTCTTGAAATGTCTAAGATGTAATAATAATGTGGATATTGTTATTAGTAAGGCTTAGAAAATATTAAAAGAAGTTCCAAGTACTATTAGGGTCGTATTTGACCAGGAACCAACAATAATTTTTCTAATTTTTCACTTCCTGTATGAAAATTATATCTGCTGCCTGCAATGGAAACAAGTCCTTGTCTAGTCTTATATGACACATGATATGCTAATACGACAGGTAACTTTTGTGCCGCTTAAACAACTGTGTACTGCTGGGAATAAATGTGTATAATAAATTGAAGGAGCCAGTAAAGAAGATATGCATTAAAATCAGAGGTCTTCGTATTGCAAGTACATAAAATGTGTGAATCGTGAATAAATGTGTATAATATATTGAAGGAAGCAGTAGAGAATATATGCATTAAAATCTCAGTAGTCTTCGTATTGCAAGTAAAATGTGGGAATTGTGAATAAATGTGTATGATAAATTGAAGGGACCAGTAAAGAAGATATACATTAAAATCAGCAGTCTTTGTGTTGTAATTAAAATGTGCGAATTGTGAATAATGTGTGTAATAAATTGAAGGGACCAGTAAAGAAGATATACATTAAAATCAGCAGTCTTTGTATTGCAAGTAAAATGTGCGAATTGTGAATAAATGTGTATAACAAATTGAAGGGCCCAGTAGAGAAGATATGCATTAAAATCTCAGTAGTCTTTGCATTGCAAGGATTATGTAAGACAGCCTTGCAGCTAATAATCTATGGACTCTGTCATCAAATGGAAATTTTGAAATGTTGTCTTTCATTGTAATTTTGTTTTGAATAAATTCTGATTGAATGAATAAACTTTGGGATTAAAAACTAGAACCTGCATTCATGGAAATCTCTTGTGGAACTCCTGCTAATCAAAATATTTTAAGTGCAAAGTAATGGATGTCAACTCAGCTGATTTTAACTAGGAAATGTCTCTATGGTGTAAATTGTACAATCACCTCAGAACTTTATTTTTAAATATCTTCAAATAAATACTCTTAAACTTAAGCACTATCACTATCTCGCCTCTATAAAATTAACATTACAGAAAACATGCTAATTTTTTTTTTCTTTTTTTTGACTTTTCCTGAATCAATACCAGTTGGACGTACAGCGTAAGGAAACTAATTGCTGGAACAATTTTAACATATAGTACAATATAACACATTGAGAAAACACATACAAAAAAAAAAAATTCCTAATTTGAAAACTTCGATTGACAGCACTATTATAATTTGTTGGGTTATGAAAAATCTGATTGCAAATAATATTTTTGTTAAACAACATGAAAATAATTAGACGAAATTATTCAAAGTTGGGTAATATTTTTATATTATTGTTATAAGTCGGCCCCTGAAAAGCTAATCAAGAATCAAGTTATATGGCAAGGGAATAAATATCGTGATGCTTCTGTCGTTATTCTGTCGATCTGTTATGATTATTTTTATCACCAGGGAAATTTTTATATACTCACAAGTCGACCAGCTTTCTATTTTGCGACTTGGTCTCTTGAATAACGTCGTCTTCATCAAGTATTTCGTTTAAAGTGCAATCCTAAAATTTCAAATAAAATATCCTCAGGCAAATTAATGAACAAGAATACTACCTCATCATGTTTCATGTTATCAGTGAAATTATCAGCAAATTTCATGGCTTAAGTGATAATTTTTTCACAGATCTGTACAATTTCTTACCTCTTTTGCCAGAATAGAATCTATTGCAGTGGAAGGATGCAAGTCAAATTTCCAAAACATTTTGTCTGCTCCTGTAATACTGCTAATTTATTAGTTAAGTTCCAATGGTCAAGAAAGAATAACCTTTCTCGTGATTTTCAAAGATAAAAATATTCGAAGAAACACTGTAAAGTGTTGAATTTTTTCCGAGTTTGCTGAGGTAAATTTAGCCCAGTCACATGCAGCGATCCAGTCGGTCAACTGAACTTTCGCTTTTATACTCAAGTCGTTTCCCTATGTGGAAGTCCACCATTCCTATCGGCACGTATCTTTCTCCATCTTAGTGATATCCAGGATAGAAATTATACTCTTTAACAGCAGTTACTGTACCATTAAAAACACGAAAATTTCTTCACTTCAAACGAGAGCATTAAAGCCACATGTATTGCCTTCAAACTCGACCGCATTTGATCCGACAAACCCCAAACTTTGCCAACATGGAGGTCATGTATTACTGTACTGGAATAACTGCCTCTGAGGTTTTGTCTTTAAGGAGTTTTTGAGTATTTTTGAAAGCGGGAAAGACGTCCAACTGAAGTCAAATGGCGCAACAACCGAACAGAGACAAAAATATGCAAATGATACCCATAGACCATAATACTCTTCGCGCGGCTGAACTGATCACGTGATCTACAAAACCGAGGAAACTGGGAAGGAGTCTTCTTGCAAAGCATTGTGGATATTGCACAGGAAGACCAGAATATTGGAATTTTGATGAAAAGCTAATCATTTTAGAAAATGGTAGTACTTTTATGTGCGTTGAATGAGAAAAGAATACAGTTTGCGTGACACGTGAACGGACGTCTAGACACGATGGATACAGGAGCTATTCATTGTCTCATTAGAAACAAAGCATCGCTGATTCTATTGTCCTACGTACTAGAACCTATCCTTAAAAGATACCTTGGGTTGAAGGAGTTGTCCTTAGAGTGCAATCAGTCAAACTGTTGAAATAGTTAGATAAATTTATCTAACTTAGATAACTATTTAGTTGGCGTCACCTAAAATAGTAAAAGCGCACCAAATAACAGTCATGCTAATCCGGGGGGTAGTTTTACCAGAGAATGAGTGAATAGACATTCATTTGTATCATCGTTTATCCCCCTGATCTCAGTAGCTGTTTACTCGTAGTTTCAAATTTATGTGATGTCAGCTAAAATAGTAACTAACTTATCTAATTTGGGTGACGTACACCATTCAACAATTTGACTGAATGCACTCTAGCATATTGACATCATAAGAGCCGGTTTATTTATACACAAGTGAATTGAATCCCCGCCTTTCGATCCAGGACCCCATGACAGGGCGCAGAATTTCACACGCATTAATTAACAATTATTCGCCGAAGACGAAGTGAATATCGGGGAATAAGCGAAACGAAGTTGAGGTTATTATTACCGATATTCACTGAGCCTGAAGTGAATAATTGTTTTAGTATAAATACACAGGTGATTCTTTCAAAAAAAGAAAGAAAGAAAAAAAGATAAAAGACACATTTTTTCCCGGTAACAGCAACAAAGCGGTTGGTCGCCATTTTGGATTATCGCTGGAGGTGACCGGGTAAAGCGCTAAACTTAAAAACACTACATGAACTTAAATTCCCCTCCCTTCCGCCGGTCTGGGGTTGGCGTCTTAATTTAATAGTGCATTAAAGTGTTAACAGTCTGTCTATTCCGAGTTCAACGCCGATCGCTTGACCCGCGAAAAGTGGAGCGGGTAAGGTGAGGAGAAGCTAAACGGAAAGCGAAAACACAGAATTCTCATTGCCATAAATCAGTCCCTACCAAGGAAAAACTGGGAAAACGAAAGGAAGAGATGGAGTTTTTTCATGAATATTGGGAATGGTATTATAAGGTAGTAATTTTCACTCATTTCTTTCCTGTCTTCCCTGGAGAGTGTACATGAAGGCAGTCGTCTTTCAAGAATGACTTGTAAAATTCAGACTTTACTTTAAAACTCATTAATAATCATGAAGGAAACACAATAGAAATTATGACCGTTAAGGAGGTTTTAATATCTGATATAGATTCGTCTTCATTTGCATAAACTTTAACTTGGATTTTCTCTATCAAACTTGGTTCATTTCGTACGAGAATTCGAATTACATCATGAGTTTTTTAAGCCGGCTGCGCCTCGTGTTTTATACCCGATAAAACACTCCTGCTCGTTTATTAAACATTACATAGACTTTAGACTTTATTCTTCACACACAATGTTACAAGAAAACAATAAAGAAAAAAATTGAATTGATGATTACGATGATATATAAGAAAAGAGAATATTGAATGCGTGTGAGGTGACCATGTAGCCTCTTCCGAAAGCAACTCTATGTTTCAGATTAGAAAGCCCAATCCAAGACAATGAATATCAGGAGTATTTCCAGACCGGACCGGAGGGAGGCTAGTCGCAATCAAGAGCAAGATAACAAGCTATTGCGAGCTTCCTTTTGTTTGCATGCGACCGCTGTACATCACGACTATACAGACGTTGTCATGGTAACGAAGAGTATACAAACAAGTGCCGGCTAATAATTACATGTTTACATTATTTGACTTGCAAATCTAAGTCCCYGACTCATCTTAAGAATTTTAGTACTACTTATATATCACTTATAATCAAGTATGTCCTGTTGGTGTCTAAGATGGTGATTATGGCGCGTTGAAATATAAAGTGCATTCCGTTGGTACATCTAAGACCACAGRCATCACCTTGCCACATGGCGACTGTGAGAAGCCAAAAGATATACTGACTGTACTGTTGTTTTGAAAACTTCTTAAGGGGTAATTATACGCAAACTATCAAGATTAAATATCGACAACGGAACGAACAAGAAAGATTCCAGAGGATGTATGCAAAAACCCGATTAATCTTCTGTTTTCTGATGATCATCATCATGTAGTGACGTGTTTCCAGGCGACGACACAGCTACAAAATTATTAGGACTTTAAACATATTCGGCGTATAAACCCCTTGTTAAAGTCAACATCAAACTGCGTGTACTCTACTGCGAAGTAGTTCACCTTAGCACGAGATCGATCCTTGACAAGTAGATCGATGGCAAAAGTTGGAACAGTTGACCGGCCAGCACCAAACTCAGTCTACCAAGGTAGTTTCTCCAAAAACACGAGCGCGTTTCAAAGCAGACGAAAAATAGAAATCTTTATTGAATGTAATGATTTGATTCAATTGGAAAAGTTCTCCAAGAGCGATCCCTTGTGCGTTCTTCACGTTAAGAAGCTTGGCAACTGGACTGAATATGGAAGGACAGAATCATTGCCAAATAACTTGAATCCAAAGGTAAGTAAGCGGACATGTCGCGAAAGTTTTAGTTCTTAAGAATATGAATGAAAGCTTTCTTCACCTGTCTGCCTGACAAAACTAGAGATTACTCGAAAAGTAAATAAACATTGCAACTAAAGCCATTTAGATGCCCTAAAAACGGCTTCTTTTTGCCATTGATGAAATTCTTTTGAGAGTTAAACCATTGGCTTCATTTTATAGCGAAGTTTATTAAGTTGTAATTTGGTACAATAAAATTCACGCTAATCTAAAACACATTATATGCAAGATTTGAAGCGATTACAATARGCCTGAATGACTCTAGAATAGACTTTAATTAAGCGCTTGTTTTCATGATGTCCAAGGTTGCGGTCTACTGATCAAAAGTCGCACAAAATTTCACTCCTGAACAAAAGAAAACCCAACAAAAAAAGAGATAAAATATGGTGAATTGTAGACGGTAACTCGAGTGGCACGACAGTGAAGCAAGAGGTATAATTAACGCTGTTTTGCATTATCTAATGACGAACAAGATAAAAAGTCCTTTCAGTTGATCAGTCCTTTAATCATCAACTAGTTTTAGCTTTTTTCTCACTCTTTTCGTTGAGTAAGACAGCCCGAAGGGCCGGCAATTCATTAACGTTCCCAAAAGACTAAGATTTGACAATTTAAAGAAAACCTTTTTGTAGATAATAATACAAGAGAGCGGGTGTCATTTTTTTTTTCGAGAAACTCGTGTGATACGTAAACATTGTCTTGTTTGCTTAATTAATGATGATTAACGACAAGAGTTCACGACAGGCGAAGGGCGAACAGCCGGTAAAAACAGACATGCGTTTCCTTGGAGAAAAGAGTTTTTGTCAGATCTCGAGTGTGTATGTCTCATGAAATTAAAACAAAAAAGTTCGTGGTTTCCTTCATTTTGTGGTTGTTCATTACAGTGAAGACACTTGAGCCATGAACACTTGACTTTATTCAGATTTTTATTTTCTAAGCTTTTTTCTGCTTCAAACCCTCTAATAAAGTAGGATTGAACTCAAATATGCTATGTGATCAAGGACAACTTATTTCTAAATGATTCACTCCAGGGATGCATGTTAAAAAAAGTAGTAAAAAAGCACAAAGTGTTCATGGTTAGAGTGTCCTCGCTGTAAACTCTGCAAGCATACCACAGCTAGCTGCATCATATGTGCTATTCACGATAGTGCATGCAGTAAAATAAACCAAGCATGCATTTACTTTACAATTCACAAACTAGAATAAGGTCAAAAGTCGAACTTCGCATGAGCCCAACCTAATGACATCAAAGAAGGCCGCCTTGTTATCCATTGTTTCGATTAGGTTCGGCTCATGCGAAGTTCGACGCTTGACCTAAGCCTTAGTGATTCGCACAAGTCTTTCTTCCGTGAGCTTTGAGTGGCCACAGAAGTAATGAATGCACCGATTCCTAATATTTTTCTCTTAGTTTGTGGAATCTTTCATCATCGATGGCTGTCCGCTCATGTATCCACGTCTGCGTTTCTCTCTTTACGACTTGGCCAACTTCACATCAAAGGACCTTCGTAAGCACGATTTCATTGGCTCAGTCGAGGTGGATTTTGGAACTCTTCTGACATCAGAATCACCGCTCGTTAGAACACTGAGAATCCCTGGAGATATCACGACGCGTGGATTTATAAATATCTTTTTCGAGGATGTCGTGACGAGCATGACAAATGTCAGGGTTCAAATGAGAGGAGAGAATCTACAACGGCCAGGTTTTCTAAGCAAATGCGACGCATTTTTTGCGGTAGAACGCCTTCTTCAAAGTGGCCATTTTCATCCTGTGTACCGCTCTGAGATAGTCACGCGAACCCAGGATCCAAAGTAAGTTGTGCCAGATGTAAGGTTACAAATATATTCATCCATCCATGTTTGCCTCTATCTTCCGTCACCATCATTTCGCATGACTGTGAAAAGCTCAGTGCCGTAARCGTGCCGTGCCCTGACCGTAATATTTTCTAGGATTTTAATTGGCTGATTTCTTCTCGCGCAATTAATGTGATTGGTCTGGCAGTGCCGTGACCTTGGCGTGACCGTGTCCGTGCAAGCTGATGCCGTGTTCCGGGTATTTGATTATATGATTTGATTATTTGATCACAGCAATGTGTTTGGTTTTGCGTATGCCTTGCCGTGTCACGAATGTGTTTCTGCCGTGAGCTTTTAATAGTACGAAAACTGCTATAGTGCGCGCATTGCAGCAGTACATTGAACATGCATTCAATAACTAATTTCTTGGTCTATTTGAACAGGTGGGCTCCATTCGAGTTGTATCTACAAAAGCTTTGCAACGAAGATGTCAAAAAGGAAGCGCAAATCTCATGCTGGCATTATTCCAGTAACGGTGCGCACACTTTGATTGGACGATGCAAGTTTGACATCAGTGAAGTCTTAGGAAGGTAAGGAACAGTATTTGAGTGAAAGGCAACGCTCCCTCTCCAATTTATATTCTTCGATTGCACGTTACGTCATCGCGGCCATGTTGGTGCCATTTAACAAAAGATTTCTCATTAGCATCCATTGTTAACGGCACCACGATGGCCGCCATGCTTTTGTCTTTAAGCTCTCTTGGGAATGCTTGCAACCCATCAATTCATTTGAAATTGTAAAGTTGCCGTAGGACAGTCTTCGCCTCGTGAAACATCGAGACTCGAGGGAAAACAAAACTAACTAATTTCACGATGGACCAGACATTAAGTGTTTTGTTATATAGCAACTGAGAAATATTGAGAAGCGAGTTTACGCTTCGAGCTCCATTTGTACTGAAAATTCAAGCAACATATCTGCTCCCGCTCTGTTGTTCTTGATTGGTGCAAAATATCACGCCACCAGCGATTTTCACGTTCTGATCACGTGCACTTGTTTATTTTTATGATTATTGTCATGTGCAACTTATTTACCGGTCGGGATACATTTAGATTTAACTAGTGTCACGTGGTCATCTCTCAACCAATGAGAGTGTTCGTTATATCGGAAAATTTCGTAGCTATATAACRAAGATGCGATATTACGATGAACAAAAGTATAAACAAATGCGAGCAATATATATTGTTGCGTTGTGAGCTGTGGTGTAAATTCATTGCTAGCATAACGTTCGCACTCTTGAAATGTTCTTTAAAGTAGGAAGCAGCACTCGTCAACGAAAACGTTTGTTGAGCGCGTAACAGTAACGACAGATCGGAACAGTTTTGCTGCCCGTAATGATAATCTTTGTGTAACTTGCCCGGAAATAAATATTATTGGGATGCAACCACATGACTCAAAATTCCTTGCGATATGAGCAAAAGAAAACAGCCGCCATGTTTGGAAAATCTACTAACAAGAGAAGCTAATGAGGAATGTTTTGCTATCGTCAACCAACATGGCGGCTATATGACGTAACATGCACCCCAAGAATTCCAGCTTCGCAAGAATAATGATCTTCAAATGCATGCATGTGTGTTAGGAATAACGGAAAGGAACAAGGCAAAACGGAAATTTTAAAGTAAACGGACGATTGTAGTGCAGAAAATTTATTTATTTAATAAGATTACCGCACTTAGCTCAGGTATACAAGAAATACTGAAGCTCGTTTGTTTTTTTTCTTGTTGCAGAAAAGTTAAAATTTTAAACCTCATAAAACCAACGAAGCCAGGCAAAAGCAGCAAACGTCCATCCAGTTCAGGTTTAATACGAGTCCTTAGCTGCCATGTTGATCGAATCTTTAGTCTTCTGGACTACATTCGTGGAGGATGCCAGATACGAATGGCATGTGCTTTGGACTTTACTTTATCGAATGGAGAGCCATCTTCCTCGAACTCTTTACACTGTATGGCGCACGAGCAAGTAAATATTCGTCAAAGGTCTTAGTAAGGTTTTAGAGATTCCATTGGGAGGAACATGACTATACATATACAATGAATAGATGTCTTTACCTTGGGCGCAATGTTTTCCCCATTTCAGACATGTCATTCCCTAGAGTATCATTTCTTTGTTTAACAGTTGTAAATCAGAAGACAGAGTAATAGACCTCTTTACCTTGGGCGTAATGTTTTCTCATT
>NW_022261416.1:285131-313065 GCF_009602425.1 Actinia tenebrosa
TGACACTGTGCATAGACCAAGACGATTGGTCCAAGACATGATCATATGACACGATCACAGATTATGACAGTCGAATTAAATAATGAGAGAGCTTTCACTTTACTCATTTGAGCCTCACTTGAACCAATTCCATAGACCCTAATTATAGCTTGGGCGTAATGTTTTATATTTCAGACAACATGTCATTTCCTAGAGTATCATTTCTTTGTTTAATGGTTGAGCATGAGAAGACACATGAATATGGATACAACTGAATTAAAGGATCTTATTCTCAAGAGGATGACACGTGGTCTGGAATGAGAAAACGTTACGCCCAAGGTAAAAGGTCCCATAGAATATCGTCACTTTAAAAAACGCCATCTTACCTAAAGTATTTGTAGACAGCAAGATCTTTGGAAGAAAAAGGTCCCTTTTTGCTCTTGTTACGTACTCCAATAATAAAGGGACTGGTAAGAGAGGGAAAAAACATTAACATTCTAATGGTGGTGCATAGGGATAGATGGGGTGTGTGACATAGTTGCCAAGAGTTATTTTACTTCCACCAACCGCCCCATAGTATTTCATAAAATGAAAACTGAGCCTGATTTGAAAAGAAAATGTCCAAAGATGCTTGAGTATAAGAATAGAATGTATGTATGTATGTGTGTGTGTGCGTGCGTGTGTGTGTATGTATGTATGTTGT
Source organism: Actinia tenebrosa (assembly GCF_009602425.1). The sequence continues at coordinate 285,814 of NW_022261416.1, forward strand.
CATGTTTGTTGGATATCAGTATAGAGCGTTTTCACTCACGTGACAAGGAAGCCATATTTGTGTACCTAACAATAGAAACTTTTTGCATAGTTTTTTCATAAAAATAGAGTTTAATTCTCGAAAAATAGGTAAAGGATAATTTTGGTACACCAACGTGGCCGCTGTGACGTCAGGTGAGAACTCTCTATTCGGAAGTTATTTCTGAAAGAATCGGTCCTCAATCCAAACTTCGCTCTGCAGTCCCTGAAAGTCTACTAAACAGCTGCTAAGAAGACTAAAGAAAGTAAGATCGCACTTATTTCCTCAAAGAATTTTAAGTTTATTCTTACCTATTACGATTACCCTCTAGCTGCTTGGGGTCGAAGATGTCTGCAAGTGAAGCTAGACAGTCAAGTTGGTCCAAGACAACCACCACAGGAACCCCATGCGACGGTCTAGATAATAATGATTAAAAAAACATTAATACCAACTTAGTCACTAAAGCGTAATGACATAGTGGGCTCTTAGAAATGACTCATAGGTGAAAGAAATCTAAAGAAAGGCAAAGAAAACAATGAAATAAGTGTTAGCTAAGTATTCAACTAACTACCTATATCAGACAGTGGCAGATTTTAAGAGGGAGTGGGGGGGGGGGGGGGGGGGGGGGGGGGGGGGGGGGGGGGGGGGGGGGTGAAGTTGGGGATTCTAAAATGGCCACCGCACAGAAAAAGGTAGAGATCGCATTCACAAAGGAGGATTCCAAGGAACCACCCCTGAATCCGCGGCTGTTAGAATAGACTAGAAAAGGTAAAAAGTAAAAAAGTATTGACGTTGACATAGCCTTTTTGTTCTGTCTCAGGCCTCGTCCACACGTATCCGCAAATTTGTGTATCCGCAATTTTTTCTCTCTTTTTTTGCGGATACAGGTTGCGTCCACACGTGTCCAGAATATTTGTATCCGTATCCGGAAATGTTCGAAAACGGTCTCCAGAGTGGAAATTTTCTAATACGCTCCGAATACGGATACGTGTGGACGGTCGAATCCGCACATTTTCGAATACGCTGACGTAAACACGATTTTGCGCATGCTCAATAAGAAAAACTATCTGTCAAAGGGACTAGACGCTAGCGTGCATCAGGGCGGATCAAGAAATATCCGGATACATGTAGGCAGTGAAAATGATTCGAAAACGATTCCAATACGCTGCGTGTGGACGCGAACATTTTCGTATCCGCAAAAAACATTTTAAGGATACAGAAAATTCCGGAAACGTGTGGACGGGGTCTCAGTTACGTTAAAAATCATGACCAAGATAGTGGGTACTTACGATGAGATGTCACACTTCATGAGGTCCGCAAGGGTTTTCTTTAACTCCTGCAAAGGAAACCAAAACCGGTCTCTGAATAAACATGTCCTTAATAGACAAATAAGTAAAGCAGAGGTGAGAGGAGAGGACACCAACCTTCATTCACAAGGATTGTCTATCGTCTTTTGTTCCTTACCTTTCGACTCGTTTGCCCAACTGCAAGCGTCAAAACTGGGGATTCATTTTTGGATCCAAACCTGAATCAAACAAACGAGAAACCATATGATTAAATTTCATCTTCAATACTACGCGGTATTCGATCAATGAACGTAAGCAAGATATGCCTGATGTATACGAGCTTCTGAGAGAATATAAACAGAGCCCCCTGAGACTGCCAGTTTAAAGTGCCCCTAATACCTTAGGTAATACAGACCTTATGTAAGTTGAAGATATATTCATAAAAATGCGAAAATCCAAAAAATTTTCGAAATTGGATGCATTCTTGATTTTTAAATGAGTTTTGAAAACGCGCCTTTTCATATAAGGACCACGCGAGCGGGGGACTGGTGCGATTACGTCATTGGGGTGATACGTTCCAAAAGTGAAAGACTTGCGCATTCTTCCAAGTTGATTCACTCGTACAATATGTAAAAGCTCAATATTTCGGCACTTTTTCTTTCTTAAAACTTTTAAAAACAGCACTCTTGACCCACACAAAAAAAAAGGTGTATCACCCCGATGACGTAAGTCTATACAATTTTTCAGGCTCCTCGAACGCGGTACTGAAATTTCGAGAGTGAGTGGACACGAGAATTTTGCCAACTTTTTCGTGCCGTAAAGAAGCAGGAATTCGTTTGAAACGAAAAAAAGTTGTAAAAACGCGTTTATGACAATTTGAGGATTTGTTCTAAATTGGTCTGTAATCAGGCATTTGGGGCACTTTAAGGCCTAGGGCAAACGTCGAACTTTCCATGCACCGAACTTAATTACACCAAAGAATGCCGCCTCATTATCACCTGATATCCATTGTTTTTAATGAGTTCGGTTCATGGAAAGTTCGACGTTTGCCCTAGGCCTAAGACTTATGGAGGTTTATATATTTTGTAATACAAAATTATAGATTATAAATTATAACATGCCTGACCGAAACTATAGCATATTTCAAGTGCAGATGTTTTCAAAGTTGTTACCTTTGAGCTAAATGTTCTGCAAGCTTTGTTGCCAAAAACGTTTTTCCAAGACCTGCAGCACCACACAGGACGATGAAACGATTTTCAAGAATTTGATGAATGAAACTCTATAAATAAAAAGAAACAAAGCGAGTTGGGATGAGTATACAACGGTGACACGATGACACGATTAATGCCAAGGATCTCAAAGCATGGTTACCGGCATTGGAAGTGGACTAGAGAAGCAATAACACTTTTAAATGAAAAAATACTTTGAAATAATACTTTGAAATAATGCTTTGAAATAATGCTTTGAAATAATGCTTTGAAATAATGCTTTGAAAACACTAAATAATTAGCAATTATTCGCCGAAGGCGAAGTGAATATCGGGGAATATTTACCGAGACGCGAGTCTTCGAGCGGCGAGGTAAATATTCTCCATATTCACTGAGATAATACAATAATTCAATAAAAACAAACAAACAGAAACTTTTAGTTTGCGTGACAAATTCACACAAAACTTTTAGCAAAACTTTTAGGCCATACTTCGTTGCCTTTTTCATAGTATTGATAGGAATTGCATTTACTTTCATTTTTTCAATTTCCTCATCGAAAATCGTAGCAAAACGATTGCCGGCAAATGCCATTTTGTTGCCGACTCAATATTCCGAGATTCAGAGGTGAATATCGTACAATATTCACCTCCAATTAACCAATGAGCGCGCGCGTTCTTAGGAAGTACACAAGTTGGTATATGCTAAAATGATTTATTTACCTCGACTACATGTCGTGGAATAAGAGTTTCGTAGACAAGGGTATCGAATGTCTCACTCATCCCATCTGAAACACCAAGAAATAATAAGAATTTTCATTGATGTAATTAGGTTTCTTGATGTAAGCCTTTTCTGTGGTAATTATATTGTCTTACCTTTAAGCTGAATAACACATGAATTGCATTTTCGTGAGATTTCAACACGTGGATCTTTCCTTCTTAAAGTTTCTGTCAAAAAACAATAACAATACCAATGTTTTAAATCCCACGAACTTTTAATGGTGTCTATGAATATGCGTAAACGGGCCTGTGATCATCAACAACAGAGGTGTGCATTGAATGCGCATGCTTTTGTGCGAGTTTGAGAAAACTTTCCTATATTTCACCTAAAGTTGCATAAACCAGATATTTCAGTTTTACAGTTCTTGTATGAGAATAAAATATATGTAACAAGAGTAAATACAAACCTGGGGTCAACATAGTGGCTCCTATCTGTGCGCCGTACATACTGGTAGGACCCAGTCCTAAACACGAGCAGGGATCGATACGCTTTACATGGTCCTGGGTACGAGAAAGGATCCATCAGTTGGCTCAGTTACAAGGATATGATATTGGAATAATATCCATAAGAGTTTTGTGTGTGTGGACTCACCAGAAAGGTAGCTTTTGCAGCATCGTAGACTCCACCCCAGTCAGTACCTCCTCTCACTTTGACAGTGCCCAACTTAACATTCATTTTCTACCAAAAAAAAACAACAAAAACAAAACGAAGACTCAATTACGTCACATAGGTTAATTTGCATAAGATTTGATGCGGAGCTCCCTAAGGCGTTTGAGTTAAACGAAGTAGGGATTTTACGAGCAGGTATTACCATTGGTTTCATTGCTGAGCGCTGATCGAGCTAACTGCCGCTAGAGGGAAATTGGACAAAAACAAATCGTTAGAATAGTCTCCCATCCGCCCGTGTACCTTTTCACCGTCCCCATGTACCTTTATGAATGCTAACGATCTATTTTATTCACGGCAGTGTATTGCCTGATTTCCTTGTCGCGACTGTTGTCTCGATCAGCCCAAAGCAATGAAAACTGTGTCAAACATTTGGAACTTTGCACTTTATAGCATAGATAAAAGTTCAAAGTTTCTAGACAACATAGAGTAGTCGAGTGCGAAATTTTGGAATATTATAGAAATTCACATTAGACGGTCAAATACATTATYGGCGCCTATGTTTAGTCGTTGAAATTATTGGGTGGCAAAGCCTTTCTATAGCTAACCGTAGTCATATTGTGTAAGCTATTGGACAAGACTAGAGTATGACTAGAGTAAGGTATAGACTCCTTGCATGGACGTCAAATCTCGATCTTAGAAACAAAACAAAAGAATTCAAATCTCGTAAGAATGAGAACCTATTGTTTTGTCCCCCAGATTGAGCTGCATTCCAAAGTGCCGAAGGGGTCTATTAGACAAGAAGCAGACGACTTGTGTTTTTGTTCCTACAGCTAAAGACGTTTATAGCCAACTCTGATGATGAATAGGACGTCTTACCTTGGAATGTCTCACAGCAAGTGCGCATCCAAATCCTTTCAAGAAGACGTCTACAGATATGAGCTCAGTATCCTCACACTCAGAAGCTATAGATAATCAGGTAAAGGAAAAAGGATGGGAAAAAATGGTTTAAAAAAAGAAATAAAACTAAAGAAACAAATGGAATACCACAGAGATCTATACTGGGACCTCTGACATTTCGTTTTATATTCACCTCTCTTTTTACTAGCAGCAACAGCAGCGATCTGCCTTCTTATTGAATCRATTCGTTCAGCGGACTCTGTTAAACTGTCCTCTGTGGACTCACTAGAACTGCATGCTTCCCCATGTTGAAGTGACACAACCTTTTCTTTAAGAAGAGTGTTTTCTTGCTGTAGAATCCAAAGTTCACCCTGGAGTAAAGCAATAATCTGAATTACAAGTGTTTAGGCATGTCCTGAGGAAGGGCCAAACGATATTAGTCGTGGTTATCGTATGGATGGCGATAGTTATTACAGTGGAGTCCCGCTATCTGGCGGCGTAAGTGTAACACTACCAACAATTTTTGCCCCAGATGACCTGAATATTTCAAACCCTTGTTATTCTGAATCGTTTCCCTGGCTCCTATGAGATAACAAGACTCCACTGTACGGTTATATAGAGTATGATTTTATACATCAAATTAATGATACCAGATTTTTCACATCAAAATATTCAGTCATTCCTTTAAAAAGATTTGTCGTCCTGTTCCCGAGAATAAAGAAAACGAATGCACAAAAGAATGAACATTCCATTCTTTGGTGAGAAGGGGAATTCTGGGAATATGAAGAATTAGTAAGAAATAAAACAAGAAAATAGAAAGAGAAAAACAAAAACAGTTTGATACCTTTATTTCATTTATTATCGCTTGCAGTTCATCAGCTTGGTGTAAGGCAACGAATGCTTCCATTGTAATGCTTCCTCTGCCCTGCAAGATTTGATATAAACAGAATGTAAGAAATTTTTTTTACACAAAGAAATAGCTTACCATGCTACCATGTGCTATAAATACTGTTGTGGCTCGGATGGCCATATAAAATTGCGGTTCGGCCTCATTAAAAGACGTTAAACATAGAGGGCCACAAGTTTATCAATGGTAATTTGCAACTATAGATAAAGTCAATTATTAATATTAATATTAGTAGTAATATTGTATACACAACTTGTTCTAGATATGGTCTACAGATTAGCTTCAAGAAAACAAAAACACAAGTTTTCAATGACTTAGAACTCTGAACAAAGGAAGTCTACTGAACATTTGAGAATGTTAAGGAATTTAAATATCTGGGACAGATAAACAGATAGTGATGGTGAAGAAACTTTTGCACTCAAATACAAAAATACTGATGTTGAAAAGGATAACTGGGACTCCACCACTACGGGATTTCTTATATGTTCGATATTTAAAATATATCGCACACATGTAGACGGCCGAACTCCAATCTTACGAAAAAATTACTTTTCATCAAACCAACCAAAAAATATGTCAGAGATCCATGGATAAAGATCGAAAAACTATTAAACATTGATAAAGATTAGGCCAGAAGATTAACAAGAGGAGCCTTCAAAGGACTTCTTCTTAAGAACTTTAATCTCGAATAGAATAGTGTCCCCATTGCCCAGCTAATTGCTGTTAATAATGGAACAGAACTGATACTGATACTGATAGTAATAATGAGTCAAATGTTTAAACGCTTTATGAAGACATTAGGATGATATCAACGGTACTGTCACAGCAGTTAGCCTGTGTAGCGGCGCTCTAGGGGATTGGGGAGGGCGAGGGAGAAGCTTTCTCTCTCCCTCCCCCTTCCCGAATCCCCTCAAGCGCCGTTACGCAGGCTCGATAACAGTGTTGACAGCTAAATTTGGCAGCCAATAATTATAAAATATATAAAAAATTAATTCATGCCAATGAAGGTAGTGAATTATCGATAAAGTATATAATAGCACGCCAGAAAGTGTTCTGCAAAGATCGACAAGTTATATAGTAGCACGTCAGAAGTCCTGCAAAGATGCAAGCTGGCAAGAAGTACCTTTGATGACAGATAACCATTAAAACCATTCCTCAATGACTTAATACTTCCTAACGTTGATGTATTTATTTAGTTAATTACCCAAACTCTCACGAAAGGAAAAAACCTTCATTTTACATGTACAAAACCCAAGTCATGGTCAGTAGGCAACTGAATATTGGACTGTTAGTCAAAACTGCAAGCATTCTACGATCTGTCTACATAACGTGTTGATGAAATATGAAACCATTGACGTATGTTATTATCTATCAGATCTTCTAAAAATAGTCATAAGATAAATCACTCGATTAGCTCTTTGTGATGTGGAATTTTTGTTTTTTTAATTGAATCTCGTTTACCACATTTTATCATCTCTTTTGCTGGTTTTGGTCATATTTGGGACTGATCTTTTTCTCGTGAGAACCCACTTCGCAAAAGAATGGTTATCGTAAGAGTAAAGGAACTCTTGTTGAAGAAGATGGAATTGCATCGCTTTTATAATTGGCTGTCTAATTGTTTATAAAACTGAATAGAGATAACGATATAGATACTCTATTCAGCTTTGTCGTAGTACGATTTTGGAGACGTGCTTCTAGTTGTATTGTATTGTTATTGATACTGCTCCGGTGTGCGGAATAAGGTCAGGTCATAACAAACAACCTAAAAAAACCACAAACACACTCTAAATTACACTAATTGAAGTGTTTCGTAATAAGGCAACTTAGAAATTAATAGAAATTATCACCCGAGACGAGAGGATAGAACAGAATGCTGAAAAAAGATGTTACCATCAAATAGACAATACTGCAAAACGTCTCAGGAGAGAAAGGTTGTCGTTAAGTACATTTTCATACGCCACTTTAGGCTATTTGTAATAAAGTCAACTTCATTTTAAAGCACTGTCAAAGATGTACGAATTTAAAATTCAAGACTAACCTTCAATAGCTTAACAGAAAGTAAGGTTTAACCATTGAAAGTCTGAAATTGCCTCGAAGATTCGCCTTCGTTTTCTATGTAGTTTCCCCAAGCAATGCAAAGTAAGAGGTTTGATCACCTAGTTCGTGGATATTTGATATTCAAAGTTCTAGAAAGATTATCCCCTGATTGCCGAGACCCCAAAATACGATTCTGAATATAGCCCAGCACACATTTATCAGAGCAAGATAAATAGATAGATAGAATGTTACTTGATGGCGGCAATGAAGATAAATGATAGTGATATAAAGCTAGTCATTGTGCTAGGTCACGCAGGCTGTTTTGAAGAAGGTTTTTGGATTTTTATATATAGACAATCTTAAAAATAGATCAGATGAATGAAAACATATCACTTTAATGTAAAGAGAGAAAAAAAAAGAAGAGGAAGAAGAAGAAAAAAACACGTTATATGAAAAGCAACAACGATATAAAGCTTGATAAACTCATTATTTTGAAAAACAACAAAGATAAAGTAAATGGCGAAACAAAATATGAAAAAAAACATGCAATGTCTTTTAGAGTGCTTTCACTGTTGAATAGTTAGATAAATGTATCTTACTTAGATAACTATTTAGTTGACGTCACCTAAAATAGTAAAAGCGCGCCAAATAACGGTCATGCATGCTAATCCGGGGAGTCGTTTTACCAGAGAATGAGTGAATAGACATTCATTTGTATCAYCGTTTCTCCCCCTGATCTCAGTAGCTGTTTACTCTTAGTTTCAAAATTAGGTGACGTCAGCTAAAATAGTAAATAACTTATCTAATATAGTTGACGTCACCTATTCAACAGTGAGACTAAAAGCACTCTAATGTCAAAGTTAAATTGAAAGTCAAAAGAAAAAATTGTACGTTAACACTTCGTTTACTTCATCCATTACAAAAAAGTAGAAAAATGCAGTTATTTCGTTTTTAAAAAGAAATGGGACAAGTGAAAGAATGCGATCAAATGGAGTTGAAAACTCATGTTCTAATAAAAAGTGCATCATTTGATGCTCGCATGCAAGATCGACATATCTATACAAAGAACTAGAATAAAAACAAAATGACTAGCTCCAAGGTGGCGCGACCACTGTGGTATTTCCAGACCGAACTCAAGCAGTTGGCCTTAAATAGCCCAGGGGAGTTCTCAAGGGTCTTTCATTTCAAATCGTTTCCAACTTCAACAATTACGATTAGTCAACAGTGTAAAATTACATTGTCTGACAAAAGCACTAGAATGTAACGGATATGTTATACAGAAAGTTATTAAAAGTCTGCCCCATTAATGCTTGTACTTGACTAATACAGGATGAATGCTATCCGTGGGGTTATCAAGGATTTTGTGTCTAATGCATCTCCGTCTGAGACCAACATGAGCAGAGTCAATGGAGAGCTCTCTTAAATTATCCTGACTTGTATTCTCTAGTTTGCTAATGGAAGACTGCCAAAAATAGTGTTGACTTGTGCCCTGGCTTTTATCAGAGAGCCAAAAAAAGAAAAAAACAAACAAACCAGGGCCAGACGAGCCACCATCAAAGATCTCTAAAGTTTAGATAATCTTGCCACTTGAGTGAAAAAAAACCCGAAGAAAAATCACTTACTGACGTAGTAAAAAGAGCTTAGAGGTAATGCTTTCTCGTTTCAGACCACGAGTCATTTCCTGAGTTCTTTGTTTAACGCACAAAAATACTCATTAATGTGGATACAACTTATAAAACAAGGAATCTTATTCYCTAGAGAATGACACGTGGTCGATCTGAAAACATTACTCTTTCATTAATTATAATAATAGAACCTCTATTAAGCGACCAAATTCTATTTACCGACCACTTGACAGTTCCCCAAGGATGATCGCTTAATGGAGGATCTATTGACCTCTATTAAGCGACCAAATTCTATTTACCGACCACTTGACAGTTCCCCAAGGATGATCGCTTAATGGAGGATCTATTGGATAATGAGTTCTAAGTGAGATTACCTGGTTTTGGGAGGAACGAGGCGACAACTTGTCTTTCACACGTTCCATGGCTTGATCCAACAAATCCGACCCAATAGAGTCAAGGTCAAGTGAAGACCTGACTTCTTGCAGAAGGAAATCCACACGCTCGCAATACTCTTGAGCTTTGGCAGCTTCATCATTCTGGGCACTGCGATCGCCATTACTGGACGAAGCTCCCTGATCTTGGACTACAACCGTCGTGTTATCCACATTTGGCTTAACACTAGATTTCTCAGCAGTTTTGTCCACAAACACTACTGTGTCACTACTTCCAAAGAACTTTTCGTCATCAGATGAATACACCGACGACGACCGGTCAATTGGTGGACTAGTTTCATACCTTGGTGGGAACTCTTCTTCGCCGTAACTACAGCCGTTCTCATGCGGAGAAGATGTTTTGCAGTTTGTTGCATTTGAAACGGGACTAATCCCTTGTGGTGTTGGAGTGACAAGTTTTGCATGGTGGACCTTTGGTGTACTTGTAGTGATCTTCATCACATTTTTCTTGTTGTAGTCAATGAAAACATTAACACTGTTTGGACTTGGACGATTGTCATGAGGAAATTCGTGTACAGCGTAGTCAGAATTGTCGCTTCTTTCCTGGCTTTCATTTTCTTTATCATTGTAAGATCTCAGGTCAATGATTTCAGGTCTATTTTGATCTTTGATCTTCTGAACATCCTTGTCTTCGGAGCAGGGCATTTCTTTACGTAAAGATTGTTTTTCATATTTAGAGTCCCGGTATTTGTTTTCACTTGGTTTCTGAACCATGGCCTGCTCAATGTGCCTAATATTTTCACCATTCAAACCCTCTGATGATCTTTTGAATCTGATCTCCTTATCGCCGCCATTTTGTACAGCAGTAGGGATATCTTGATCTGACAAATACCCAGTTCTTGCTTTTGTTCTCTTTCGCTGAGAAGAAAATTTCACTTTTGGCAAAGTCTCAATCTCTTTGGTATCTTCGCAACCAACAAAGGAGACACTAGTTAGTCTGTCCTTTTTATTTTCCACATCGTCTATCGATGAGCCTGACGTAGATATCTCTCCGGAACTAAAACCGAAAGCGCCTTTGGTCTTCATACAATCGACTTCCTCTTCAAAGATGCGTTTCGATTGTTTCTTTGTGTTTGCCTCAGACCCTATCATTTTTGCTTGCAGAACCCCACCAACCGGTCTGTTCAGCCTGTGCTTGTATCTTATACATTCTTGACTTTTATGACAAGTAGGTCGCTGTGGCTCTGGTAGCCGTCGCCTTAGGGAGCTCCTGGCACTATTTAAATCTGAGTTCCCATAGAGCTGTGCAACGTGACCAGGAAACTTTTCTTCGGAATGGATATTCCCCGTGCTTGCGGCCTTAGTTTGAGGCTTTGGGAAATAAAGATTTTGAACCAGTTGCTGAGATTTAGCTTGTGAAGAAGGGGGTGCATTTGTTTTTTCCAAATTACCTTGACTGGCGTTCAGAAGCAATTTGAGGAGTTCCTCTGCTGAGATGGCCTTTTCAGTTGGTTGCTGTCCCCCATTCGTCTGAGTCTCTGAGTCTCTTCTTTCAAGTAACTGAAGATGTTCTTTCGTTTCATCCCGTAAATCTACCCTCAGTTTCTCCTTCATCTTGGTACTCTCTGGGTGACTTTCAGTCTCTGACTCATAAAGAGGTGGCACATCGTATACTAATGTGATACCGCATGACTCTGATCCCGATGTTTCTGATGTCTTTCGTCTTACTTCATGGTAAGGCGGTGGACTTTCAAATACTAATGCATCACTTGGTTGCCTAACCGAACTCTTGGGAGATGTCGCTTCGTAAACGGATTGGGGAGGTTCAGGTAATTTTGGATCTGTGGTAGCTGTCACTAGGGTCTCTAATTCAGGATCTTGTTCAGGTACAGACTGACCAAGTACTTTCTTGAGTCTCAAAGCTTCACCGACGATCATGTTCTTGTCGTCAAAGTAATCCCCATTATCAAACTCTAAATCAGCACCAAACTCAGAATCTGCCTTTCCATTCACGCTCCCATAATCAATTTCATCTTCCTCAGACGAATCAGAACTAAGATTGAGCTTTTCCGCTAACTCCTCGAAAGTGACTCTTTGAGGAACTTCGGAAAATCTCTCGGATAGAGTCTTTTGCGTAGGTGAGTTCACAACACCTAATTTCAATTGGTGGCTAGGAGGGTCCACATTTGATCTCGCCGGAAGACCAATGTGGACAGAAACTTCAGAATCACTGTCACTGCTTCGTTGAGAAGCTCGCCGAAGAGCCTGGATGCGAAGTTCTTCCGAAGAATATCGAGGTAAAGAAGGTGTATCACCACGTTGACTTTGTGGTATCTGATATTGTGCGCCATGAGGATTCATGTATGGCCGCTGAGGTGGTGTGACGACGTTGCCTCGACCACTGGCATAAGAAGAACGAGAAGAAACGAGGTTTGCCAGTTCTTTAGTGTCAATGTATTGTGGCATTGGTGACCTGTTACTTGGTGGGCTCTGCAGTTGACCATAAGGCTGTCTTTGGCTATAATTAGCAGAACAGTCAGATGCACTTCTGACGAGTAAGTGAGATCTATCGGACTGTCGTACAACAGGAGAACTTACTTCATCTGGTATACTATTATCAGAGTGGTACGTTTCCAAAGAATATGCTCGGCGTTGAAGAGGTGTTCTATGGAATGACCTAGAAGGTTCTAGAAATCTTTCTTCTTCCTGATCGACAGTGTTCAACTGAGTATCACTATAGTAACCAAGCTGAGGCGTTGGCCTCTGTGGCTGAATTGTCCTTACGTAAGGGGATTTCTGTCCCTTAGGTAACCTTTGAGATGACTGGGATTTCTGAGGAAAGTTTCTTACCAGTGGATCGATACCCGGCTCCTGCTGTTGCTGCGAGCCGTATCCAGACCAGGATCGCCGTTGGAATACTTCCTGCTCTTGTGATCGTCTCCGAGAACTTGAGATTCCATAACAGGATGTTGATCTTGGGATCGAGGGCTTTGCTCCTTGGAAAATCAACCTTTTTATATCTTCAACCGTCATGAAACCGCTTGGGTCTGGACCTTCCTCTTTCTGGAATTTGTTTGGTTTCTTGGTAGCACTGGGTTGGACGTGCTCTTCACTTGTGCTTTTTCTAACAGTCTGCCTTCGTAGGTTATTATCAGCACATGGAAACACCAAGTCGGAATGACTGGTTCCAGGGTAAGCTCCATCTTCGCTTTGGTAATGTTCATACAAGTCAGGAATGCCCACCGTATCTTGCATCGAAAGAACTCTTGGAAAAGCAAATTCACCATCTCCAATTTCCTCTTGGGATCCTTCTGGATAATAGTACATCGGAGCTGCGTCCGTGGCTTCAACGAAATCATTTCTTTCTGCCTGTTGAAAAGGTTCTTCACCAAAGACATAAGGTTCTTCGATTTCAGGATGGTCGTCCATCTGTGATCCAAAAGTCATGTCAACAATGTCGTTCGGATCGTCATACGCCTGTAGGTTCTCGGTTAGTTCAAGTTCAACTTGTTTATCGCCCTCATCATCAGCATCATTAGCGGAACACTCGCTCGAATAACCTGCAGTGGATTCAGAAGTCCATCCGTCGGAAAGATGATCACGACCTCGATAATTGTAAAAGCGACCTGGTTGCTTGAAAGGGCGTGGTGTGAATGACGTGTTTGACGGCACAGTCTTTTCTTCTCTTTGAGAGGGTAACGAACGAGTCATTCCCTCAATATTGGTACGAGTATTGGAAGATGTTGTTGTTGAACAGGTAAAGTTGGTTCTAGATGTAGATACAACACTTGTTTCTCCATTACACGTAGGTGTCAGGTATGACGACCGTGGAGGTAACTTTTCCTCGATGGTCCTCTCTGAAGGCGTGTCTTCATCATTTATGAGATCTTCCTCTTCGGACGAAAGATCTTCTTCTCCTTTGGCTAATGGAATGGCCGCATCACTTTTTCGTCTTTCCTTCCCATCATCCATCACAGCATTCTCAGGTATAGAAGTCAAGTCTCCACTTCTCCTTCTTCTACCAGAACGAAGTTCAAGCCGTTCCCGCTTCTTTGCGACATCTTTTGATCCTGCTTTCTTGGGAGAGGGCTTTCCTACTTTTGGAGAAGTCAGTTTCGGATCTTTTCTTACGTTTGCTTTGTTGGAGTCACCTCTCTCTGATAACTGCTTAGACACGTCAGGTCTGTTAAGTTTATAAGTTTCAGATCTGGTAGGAACTGGTTTAGAGTTATCAGCATTCAAGTGGCTACGCTTATGATGCGAATCTTCTCTCATGGAATTCAATGATTGAATTTCTGACCTCGAAAATTTCTTTGGCTGTAATTTCGTTTTTCCGAGTTTTGGTGACTCAGCTATTTTGCCATTCTGACTGCTTCCTTTTTCTTCACCCTTTCTGGATTCACTAGGATTTTCTGGTTTATTCTCTTCTGGAAGACTTTTTCGTCTTGGTGCATCTTTCTTGCTTCTTGCCTTACTCCTCTCCAAAGTATCTGGAATGTTTTCGTTCAATGCTGTTTGAATGTCACCGAACTTATCAAAACATTCCTCGGGAGTTTCGGCAACATGCAGTCCCTTCACTGCATTTGAAAGCAGACCCTCGTCCCTGTCATCTGTCTCCACGCTTGTAAAATCTCTTCCAACTGCCGACCCAAGCATTTCTAACTCGGCAAGGATAGGATCTATTCCACTGATATTAGAGTTATTTTGTTGCTTGGAAGATCGCTTTGGTTTAGGGGCAATAGGAGGCGGTTGGTCGAACCCAAATTTTTGTACCTCAACGTCTTGGGCATTTGGACTACCCTTAAGAGCATCTTCTTTTATTTTCTTCAAAAGCTCTTCAGCTGTTGCACCAATGTTATCACCCTCTTGGTCGTAGTTGCTCTTGTCTTTACTTCCTGTCAAACTTCCATTTGGCGAATCACTATAGTACAAACAATAGAAATCTTCTCTTGGTTCGGTATTTTCGAGCGATCTTTCAAAGTCTATATCGCCTTGCAAATCATCTTGAATCTCCTTATTCTTGGGACTTTCGCTCCCTCGACTCATCTCTTCGCCTTCGACCACATTTTGTGGCACCGAAGAATTTTCGAGTTGTGTACTTTTCTTAGAAGAACCGAATCTCAGGATATTCGTATCTTGATTATTGGTTTTAGCAATTTTTAAATCATCCTTTTTACGTGGCGGCGATTTTTCTCCTTGAATTTGTTTTTCTAATTCATCATCAACAAAACATCCGGAATCTGTTTTCGCTTTGACATCAAGTCCAGTTCTTCCTCGATTAGATCGATGAATGACATTTACGTTACTTGCCATTGTAGGTTAAGAGAGGTACCCAAATGCAACTGAACTCCATGATTGAAACACTAACCATACCAAAGTATTCATTTAAAGTCTACTGGAAGAAACCTGAAAAAGATTCATAATAACATAAATTAGGACTCATGGATTATGAACATAACGTGCACCAAAGAGTATTTTATCAGCTGTTCAAATATCTTTTTGGAGCAGTTAGTTGTTACATCAACAGTTCTGGAGTTGAGCTAGTGTGGTTTTAGGGAATCTAGGGTGGCGTAGCTGTAGACACTCGCCTGTAACCTCAGGAAAGGTCTTGGGATTTTCCTGAACTTGGCATCACATGCAATGAAAACAGTTTGCTTGCATAGGTCTCTCCCTTGAATCGAGATTTTTCCTCCCTCAGCGAAACTGAACCTAACAAGCGTAATTCCAATTCGATCTTCGTGACTTATTCGTGCCCTGAATTTAATCAGCGCATAAGTTGTTTCAGGATATCGATACGATTTGAAGGTTTTGCATATTGATCAGACCTCTATTGTGATACATACTGATATGACAAGTATTGACATGATAATCTGGTGCTTGTAGCTTGTCTTTGCAATGTTGGACTCAACCCAATTAGGATAACGTGACAAGAAAAAACGAAAGCTGCCGTTTTGATTGCCGTTTTTGGAAAAAGCTTGAAAATTAAAATGCTTTTTCTGTCAAAACAACGATTCGTGACGCAAAAAAAATTTCCATGGTTTTTTTTTTAAAGAAAAAAAAACATCAAACTTTTCTTTTCCTAAAGAAAAAATATCAGCAAAAGTGACATTGGAATCCGGAAAAACACCCTTGATAGCCACAAAACATAACACAACTTAACTGAATAACTTAAGTGTTTTTAATTGAAAAGTAGTACAAAAGTCCACAATAACAAGACAGAAACTACTTGAGATAACGAAATCAAGGCAGAGAAATTGGATTCCATCGACATTGACATAGTTATTTTTAGAAGAAGATCATTTTGAGCTACAGACGACTTCTCATTGGTTATTCAAAAATGTGATACATTCAGTTGTGCAATATCAAAATTTAATCACGGCAAAACTAAGAGAATCTGAAATTTCAGGAATTCGAAGAAATTTTATTTTTGTTTGTCTAAAAAGTGCAAGTTTATTTTCATAACAAGCAAAAGTCCTAAGAATAGTCGATAATTAATGTAACATAAAAGTTAAGAACTTTACTTCTAAATATTGCACTTATTTAATTATCTGTATAGACAGATGGCTACCTGAAGTAATCAATATACCTTAACACGCGAGAAATGATCGAATGCATGCGTACTAATAATCGATTACTGAACGGCCTTTCATTGTAAAGCTGGACAGAACCTTGTAGTTAAATGGAGTTGATTTTTATTATTACGAATGAGAAGAATATGGAGGACTTGATATAATTCAATTACACTCATGCACAAAACGCCTCATATACATGCCCTTCCGACTTTAACGTTGAGGCAATTGCAGTGGTAATAATTAAAAATCTTTCTACGTCTGAGAAAAAAACTTAAAGTCTTTAGCTACTTTCAATATTGCATGCCATTCTACCATTCTACATTAATAAAGGCAAAAACGTGGCTCTGCAGCACAGAATAAAAGTGACTTTAATATTTTGGCGTCACCATCGACATGGGAAAGTCAGGAAGCGAGCGATTCGCTAGACAAATATGACTTATTGGCTTTACACAGTGTAACATGGTTACAATTTAATCCTGTTAAATTAGGTAATTTATAAGTAAACACACTTAATCCTCAACTTACGACAAGTATCGAATAAAAACCCTAGTGTTACGACGCCGCGACAATTATTCAAGCACAAAACAACGAGTTGATCTCAAAACAAGATTTCTGAGATTACAACTTGAAAGAGATCTCACAAAAAACTTCGTACAAATACTAGTACAATTTGAAAATTTACTTACAGAAGCCAACTTGGAAGGTAAATTATAAGAGTGGATGAGCATTAAATATATCAGCTAAGACGTTCTTCACTTATAATCCGTGAGGCAAAACAGGGCTGCTCGCTTATGATATGTAAATGTTAGAATAGTCTAGAGTTTTGAGTATATTTGTTCAGGCGTGAGAGAGTCATTCTGAACGTCATTCAACACAATACTTTTGTCAATTATATTGCAATTAAGGAATAACTTTTTCTTTGAGTTGCGAAAAGGAATTCAAACTCTCTATTCTTACCTCCCGGCACTATTTTGCTGGCGACAGAGTTTACATAGCACCTTTTATTTGTCCCTAGTATGGCGGCTAAGATTTATTGGTTATGCAAATATACAAAAAAAAAACTAAATTCCCATGGTAACAGGCCCTTCATTTCTTCTAAATAAATTTTTTTTCCTGGTACCGTGTCTTACGTGAGTTTTAAATTTAAGTCACGAGATCCTATAATTAGTTCTGCTAAGCAAATCACGTGATCCAATCAGTTTGCTGTCTTAAGGGAGGGAGGTTGCAGGAATTTATGGTGCACTAACTTTTTTATCAACCCCTTTGAGCAATTTTTTTTTGTTTGCTCAATATTTCTTTACTGAAAGAAGAGGTTGCTTGATGTTTTTTCATAGGTGAAGTGCTTCCTCAACTTTTTTGGGGGGATTTACCCCCCCCCCCCCTCTTAATTATCTAATGGTCTGTTCTTAACCTTAATTTTGTCATAGGTGACATCAACACTAATAATTACTTAGACCCTACGTTTGTAAGTCTATCCTGTTGGATCTCAAGTGGTTTCCTGTTAACCCTGGAACTATGAGTGTTTCGGAACCCCCTTCTTTTTGTCTTATCTGGAGGTCTAACCAAGGTGAACAAGGAGCATGACGTCGAATGATATAAATGACATTCCTAGAAACCCCTTCTAAAGCAGGAAGCAATGAGGGTACTAACATCACGAGAATGCGAAGAGAATATTTAACACACTCAAAGCCAACCAACAAGCAAGAAAAAGAACTTCCATTTATAGTGCCTTCCTAGTAATTAAATAAAGTAGGATTATAGTTATAAAAAAAATAATAAAGTAGGTTTTTCCAAGAGGATGGTATATCGCATTACCTAATGCATGAACTTATAATGCAGTTGATATCAAACTAGACCAAAACTTGATATCATTTTCAAGGCCCCTGGAGAGTGAGGGGCTAAGAGTGTGTCTTAGCCTTTCCTGCAGCTTGACAACACTAAGAACAGCTGCTGACTAAGATAGCCGTAACATGTTTTCCTTACATTAACTATACATTAGTCATAAATATTTTCAAATTTTATTTWATTTATATATTTTTTAAATTATGAGGGGCCTAGCAGCTCCCCCCATTCCAACCTTTTTGTCAGGAACCGCAGATTTGGATTGGGGGAAAACAGCTAAAAGAAATTGCTTTCAAATATAGTCTGAACTGTAACTCTATTCCAGAAAAAACACAATCACTAGAAAATAAATCAAATTAGCAGGAAAATTATTAGGGTGCTATAGCCTCCCAGCCTCTTAGCTCCACGGTCCCTGGTTGGATTTGCTTTTGGTGACAACACATGCAAAGGTCTTCAGACAAGCTAGAGGAGAGAATCTGCTAAGCATTAGATAAAATTAATCTATTTCAAGTACTACTAAGCAATCTTGAAAGTTGAGGGCTTAGATTTCAAAACAAAAGTAGCAGAGTAGTGTGAATAAGACTAACAGCTCAAATATAATATATGGCAATAATGCTATGTTGTGTGGGCTTTTTCATTCACATTATTATTTTTCTAAGAGTGGGGAGGGTAACCAGTCATTCATGGTCTACACGCAGGCATTTGTGTCCATATACTGCTTCAAGCCAAATGTGCAAAGATGTGTATTCTAATCTACCATCTGTTAATTAACAAAGTACACTGAAACAGCTGCAGGATGCTAATTACATAACCTTAGACAGTAAAAGTCATGGTGGGACCATTATAAGTGTCTTTTTATCTCATTATCAACTCATGATCTTTAATGAAATTGATAATCATCATTTCAGTTGTAAATATGTCCCCTGCTGGGGCACTTCCTGAGTATTATAAGAACTCTACCCTCAGGCTATGGAAAATATCAAGCAAACAAATTGATGTCATGCAATGATATCTGGTAATAATTTCCATGTATAGATCTACACATCATGGCCACACTTTATACCTAGATAGACATTATTACTTGTTTACTCATTCTATGATTCTTTCACCGCTGTAAGTCCAATGGGTCAGGTCACTGGTTTGAGCCCTGTGGTCGCCACATGTGAATTGAGTTTGTTTGATGTGTTGTTCTCTCCTATGCTATGAGGGTTTTCTCCGGGTTCTCCGGTTTCCTCTCTTCGTAAAAATCAACATGTGAGTTGAGCATTGTGTGCATAGAACATTGAAGGTAGTGGTAGTGCGCGTGAGCAAAAAGTGTCCCCAATTAGTGAAAAAGTGCTAGAACGACTAGACACTTCAATATAATGAAAGTGATTTTCAAAAAAAGTTTAAAAAACAGTCATGTGACCTCAAAACTGCTTGTGACTGGCTAGTGTATTTTTTTTGGTTTATATAGCAGTTTTCAATATCATCACTTACATTAGGTAGTTTTGAGCTGCACACTGAAATTTGTTTGTTTTTTTCTTCTCTCGCACCTTTTACAATTTAGAGTTGCGGCAGTGAAAAACTAAATTCTAACAAGCAGCTTGTAACTCTCAAAAAAAAGTTCAAAAAATTGCTATAATATATATATACTGAATGCATATCTCAAAACCCTGGTATTTCAAACCTTTTCTTTTCTGGGTTTCAGGAAGTTTGAGATAACATGACCCTCTAACTTTTCGCTGCAACAGTCTCTACCTGGATGTAATACAGTATGAAAGGAACTGAGATGCAAAAAGCAGCTAGTGTGGACTGAAGTGACTAATTGGAATTGCGACATACTAGTCCTTGACCACAAGAATACCATTAATAGTAAGTGATTAGGGTGGAGTTTCTCAATGTCTGATCGTTGCACAAGTCAAATTGTACTCCATATTCTTGAAATATTTGCACACTAAGTCTTGATATCATTTACACTATTAAGTCTTAATATCATTCCACATGGAATAACCATTGATGTGTGAGCTTGGTAGTAAATATACAGTATACATCTTACTATACTGAGCACATTTAAGCTTTCCTCTCATTTTCAGAACACGTCATTACAAATTTTGTTACAATTTAATTGTAAAATAACCATAGATCTTAACGTCTTTGATATGTAAAGAATAACAGGGAGAGAAAATGTAAAAAGTATATTCACTTTTATTTTTTATAGGCTTTATTAGTAATCTAATACTATTTCCTCAATCTACAAATGTACAGCAACACAAATACATCTTGAGTTAAACCTTTAATCTTGGTCTAAAAGTCAGATTATCTTTATCCACTAATATCATTGCCAAAGCTCAAGCTTTCTTTTTTGATAGTTGCAAGACAAACAAAGAGATATACATATATGAGAACTTCATGTTTGAAAAAACCTGATTTTAAGTTACATTTTACATTTCTGGATTATGGCCTTTGATCTTTTAATATTGGTGCTGACTAATACATGGGAAATTTTCTGTCCAAAACAACTCTTGCTTTCTTATTCCACAGAAAGTGATGTCCTGCACAAGTTTGTGCATATATTTTCTGTTTATTCTCAAGTGAAAAACCACAGTTATAGATATAAAACCATGGGCCACTTTTGAGTAATTGCTCTGATAACTACTAATAATTCTAATGTGCTATAGCTGTGTATACTATATTAGCAAACCAATCACAACCACAGTTCCCAATAAGAAACAAACATTCAACAGAATACTCCATTTTATAGTTCTGTTCCAAGCCAAGGCTGGAGTTTCCGTGCATGATAAAAAATATAGTTTTGTTATGCACGGAAACTGCAGCCTCTGCTTGCAACTATTATTCATGGTCACTCGAACAAAACTGTAAAATGGAGTATTCAAATAGTCAAAGTTTTATGTTACTTTATCATTCACAGAGAAGTTTGGATTATTCTCAGTTGACAACTACATTCCTAAATTTGGAAACCCCTTAAGAAACATGATTCTATATATAAAGAATGACTGGTGCACAATACAGAGTCGTGTCTTTGCCAAATCTTGTTAAAATCCTGGATTAACTAGGAATAACTTATCAATGTCATAGAAAAGTCTCTGTATGAGCATCAAGTAAACAGTAAGCTAATCTCCCAATCCCCTATCATATTCTCTCTTATCATGAATCAGGAAACAGAGTTTGCCGACGCCAAAAGTGCCCTAATGTAATCACTTCTTATCCATAACATTCAAAGTAATTAGTACTAAAACGAGTGTAAAATTTGCAAGTCAAAGTGAAATCAAAGAATATTTACAATGCATATGTTTATGTTTGTAAAGAGGGCAATTTTTGATTGTTTGATTTCGACCACACACGGGCATCAAATTTGAATTTAAGACAGGATTTAAGCCGGAGAATGAGTTGTCGAAATGTCTTCCTTGAAAGCGTTCGATTTCCGGTCAATGTGCTCGATTTCACTAAAACTTCAAACGTACAACGACGTTCAACAACGCGTGGATTTCTTCTAGATAATTTCATTGGAACTTTAAGAGCCAAAAAGAAAACAAAAAAGCTTTTTTGCAGCTAATTTATGAAGGGCTTTGTTATTGTTCGTAAGACAAAGAAAGAATTTCGTGTTTTTGTGTAAGAATGAGGTGATATTTTGAGACATTCCCAGGCTTGAAACGTCTTAATGAAAAACCATTTGAGTGTCAAGGGAAAACCATTTCGATGCTAGCTTATTCTTCCTAACGTAAACGAAATATTTCGAAGAACTTTAGGATACAAGTAAGGGCAAATAAAATATGCTTTCTCCTCTCGTAATTAGGCCATTATAATAATCTAGAGCTAAGAAGCGTGAAAAGAACCTTTCCATCAGAGCGATTCAAAGTAACTTGATAAAGATCTTAAAAACAACACATTCCAGGCACCGAAAAACCATATTATATTTTCTTCCTTTATCAACTTTTTGCTTTAATAATAMATGTGAGGGAGGAGCAAACGATAGTTATATTTCGTCCTAAAAACAGATTATTAAACTGAAATTGGTTTTAGTGAGAGTTGTTTGAACTATGATTATTCCAGGAGAATGATCAGTGATATAATAAAAATAAACTAGAAAATTCTAAATTCTTTTGATCAACTCGCACCTGCAGAGCAAAAACGAACACGTGCTTAGTGCCTTAAATATATCGCTGAATGAGAAGTACGAATTTTCTTAAAGCGATTGAAGTGATGATTTAGTTATAGGAACACAAACATTCCAGAGCTCCGGGAAAACCATTCTTGTCAGCATTTGGTTTACAAGGATATATCTTTGGAGGCTATAAATCCTTCAGTCGCTTACAGTGTAATCAAATAGCATATCAACTATTGACCTAAATGTAGTAAGATAAGGTCGTGGGTTTATTTAGAAGTCGGTAGAAGCGATATGTATAGAGTATCGCATATCGTAAGATTAATCCCATGCCATAGTTCACACGTTGTTCATCTACAAAATAATCCAACATACTAGAGCTATGATATTTCAATAAAATAATACATATTGAAGGCTATAGTATGAATAATGAAACTTAGAATGAATAAAATACAATATGGAGTGAATTTTAGATGAATATATCAGCTGAATTGAGGGAAAATTTCTAATCATTATTCCACGTAAACAAGTTAATAGTAAGCTCTGGGATACGACGCTTTCAGGTTTAAATATAAGAATGCTTCGTGAATGTCTTAAACTTACTTACGCCTATTATAAATGAATGGAATTCTAGCGTTTGAAATATATATTTTGATCTCAAGGTATAGTAATCTAAACTTTTTTTTATAATTCATGACAAAGGAATAAAAATTCTCTAAGACTGACTCACACAAATACGATATACCACAAAACCACCGTTTAAAAGCATACTTTCAAAGATAAATAATACTTCAGTAGAGAATGTGGTTCAAACAATTCGCTAAAGTCCTTAGAAACGACATTCCTTTATACTAGAAGATAAACTTTATCAACAAGTTGAAGTATTTTGAAAGAATCGTGTAGGAACTTAGAATATGAACATCGAAAAACGACTGACGGCCACGACGCGAAGTTTTCGCGGTGAACATTTAATGAGGAATAACCACTTGTAATTTGGTCTTGTCTTGCCTCAAATAACCCCAAATTATGAATGTTTAGACACCTTTGTAAAACACAAGTTCCTGTCTAATAAGACAAGGTCGATTTAGGATGTAAAATATTTCATTAAATGACCGGTCTATAGAATAATTACATGAATCAAATTCAAGAATACTAACCTTTCAAACTATCAAATCTCCTCATCTAAATTCTGTGTATTACTCAAACACGGTTATAATCCACGAGCCAAATAACCCTTCTGGTGATCTGTACACAAGTTATATCCTTCTCGTTTGAGTTTTTAACTCTTTTGAACAATTTGATTCGTTTTCAACTGAACGCCTTGCTCTTTATGGCCAAGCAAACGGAAGAGTTATGATGACGTCACTGATCAACACTGACTACTGTGGAGGGAGGGGTAAGGATAATGTTAAAACATCAACGAGATTTTACTTGCAAGCCTTTTGCTAAAACCTATCATAGATCATAGAATTGCGTTAATTATTAACTTTTGGTTTCTATGAAGATAATATTGGAAATTTTAAGCTATAAAAGTGCTTTAAATGGAGACTACGATTGCTCTTTTCTTTTCGTTGAAATTGTGGAAATACAAAAAGTGATTTCCTGTAATTCTTGAAATTAACAAAACTGTTGTTTCTTGTACTTTTTAAATAAATAAGGAAATACTAATAAGTCGAGAAGGACAAGGATGGGGAGAGACAACAAACACAATGAAACACGGCGACAGTCGCGTATATATAACAGCTTACGTCTCTTAATAATTACTGTAGTGTACTGCTACTACTAGTGAGAGATCCCGATATTATTTCAAAGAAAAAAAAAGTACTATCATATATCTCTTACTTCATTTTAGGCATGCCTTCAAGTGATTTAACCTCGCCCATAGTTATAATTTCGCGTGGTCCAAAATATTCATAGAATTTAGTATGATCTTAGACTGGTATATAGAGTTTCTCGCCCTGTGATTGGTCGATCAATCGTGGTCCAATATTTTCATAGAATTTAGTATGATTTTAGACCTGAATATAGAGTTTCTCGCGCTGTGATTGGTCGAGCAATCGTGGTCCAATATATTCATAGAATATAGTATGATTTTAGACCTGAGTATAGAGTTTCTCGCGCTTTGATTGGTCGAGGAGTCAGTGATAATCAATGCTCGAGCGGTGATTTCCAAAGTTTACCAGATCGAAAGTAATACTAAAACGTTTTTTTTTTTTTCATACTGAGTTTCGTGTTTTCCCTGATATTCAAGTCTAAAATTATACTAAAACAATTCCCCTCAGGCTCAGTGATTATCGGTGAAGTCTACCGCCGATAATCACTTCGCCTTCGGCGAATAATTGTTAAATATAAACCTAAGTTATCATCAGTTACCACTGTTTATTGGTTCTGAAGACTGGTTAACTAACTGAGTATGACAATACCAGGGGTAATAAAAGAGAATTTGAAAATGACTGAATCTAGAGGATGCCATGGCCAGCGGAAAATGGAGGTTTCTGACTTAAATCTCTATCTTAATTAAGTAACTGGTTTATATCCATCCTCAGTGATTTAAGGTCAACCTCTTAAATGATGCATTAGAACTAGTAATCTATGTTAATCACGTGACCATATGAAATTTGAACGTCGCTGGAAAAGAATGTTCGGCTTTCAAACGAGTTGGAAAATGGACTAAAAACTCCAAATGAAAGAAAGCTCACAATCGAAGGAAACTGTGATGAAGGTAAGGAAAATATAATTTATTAACATGAAAAAACAACTATTTTTTCACCCACTGAAACAAGAAATTCCAAATGAAAAAGTTTCGGCAATGCACTTGTTATCTTTCACGAAATTTCATGTTTTTGAAAAACAATCCCTCGAATTAAAATCATAGTTGTCTTGTATCATAAAGTTACTCTATAATTGTAATCGGAATTGAACCAGGAATTTTTAGCTATGAATTTTATTTTGCTCTAAATTTAGAAGCGGTTTTTATTTTCTCTTGACAAACCAAATACCATTACCGCTGTCTTTATCACAATTCTTCAACCTGTTTGACTAATGTAGCAATAACTCAAAATATAAACATCGAGGATAATTAGAGAGTACCCTTATTCTAGCCGCTAATCGAAACATATAGCAGGATTTGGCGATTCAATTTGATTTTTTATGTAGAGAAATGAGACCAGAAAATTGAAGATTATTCTCTCTTATAGTTGAAGCTCAATGAATAACAAAGTCGAAAGTTTAAGCAATCTCTTATTTGGTTGTTTCTAAGCGAACGATTACGCTGATCAAATCGTAGAATTTTAAGTGGTTTCGGTATCGTTGGGGCTTGGGAAAGTTTATAACTGTTTTTGGAAAGGTGGATAACCCCTATTTTTTGAGCAACATTTTTCTCGGCTTAATATTATAATAGTTGACATAGTTATCGATTCCTGACACAAAATTTCATTCTAATTTGTTTGCATTTTATTCAAAATCAGCACAGAGATATAAAGAGGCTTTTGAGCCTTGATTTTTAGTAAGATCAGTTGACGATCAAACAGAGACAATATTGATAATAATCTTATGACCTACCAGTACGTACCTGCTTGTTGATCCGACATACCTGTTGATAGAATAGAAGGCCATTATAACCGCAGCCACACTAATCAATAGCCAAATTAATGACCTGTAAATGGAATGCGACCTTCATAACCTGTAAATATAGTCAAAAAACGTGCAATCTGATTGGTCAACAAGTTGGGATAAGTGTTTTAATTTAGATACGTATCCGAGAAAATTTTTTCATCTTTTCACGGTGTATAATTTACCTTTTTATCATTACTGCTTCATTAGAAACACCGACGCAGCTCACACTAGTTTTTAGCTAGTTCTCTCTTCGAGAAAATGAAAGCTATGTTCTGGCGTTTTGGTCGCTTAAATAAAGTCAAAATAATTGTATACTGGGGCGAATCTCTCTCTCGTCGATAGAGGTCTTTAGTCGTGCAGTGTGATATTATTTCAATATAATAACTTGATGATGAGGATGTTGATGATAGTGATGATGGCGATGATGATGATGATCGATTATATTTTGAAATTCATCCCAGGCGTGCCAGCGTGCCTTGCACTCATTAGCGCGCAAGCAGGATCTAGCGCAAACTTAGGCCCCGTCCACACGTATCCGCAAATTTTTGTATCCGCAATTTTTTTTTTACGGATACAGGTTGCGTCCASACGTGTTCGCAAATTTTTGTGTCCGTATCCGCAAATTTTACGAAAACGGATACGTGTGGACGGTGAAAACGATTCGAATACGCTGTGCGTGGACGCAAACATTTTCGTATCCGCAAAAAATAATTTGCGGATACAAACATTTACGGATACGCGTGGACGGGGCCTTAGAAGTACAGCGCAGTGCAACACAACCGCTAAGACATACCAATACAAAGTTAATGGCTTTTTTATGAAATCCTCGCACG
This sequence comes from Actinia tenebrosa, assembly GCF_009602425.1. Next base: position 312,537 of record NW_022261416.1, read on the forward strand.
CGCAAGAGAACAATCGCATGCGTTTGCGCTACGCTACAAGAATGCAATACCTGAAAAAGGAAAGAATCGATAATCTTGCTAAGCTTCTTTAAGCAGCCTGGATTATCTAATCACTGAAAATGATATTGGCTTTCTTTATAGGCTTAAGCTGGCTGACACAGAGGCCTTGCGATGGTGGCCACTAGGATTATATTCCTTGTGCTCTGCTTTTATGTGGAACTTGTTAACAGCGCATCAAAAGGTGGGAAGAAATACTATAGATTTTACGAAAACGTCCAATTATTAGACAGAATGTTGTGGTCAGTTGGTGAAGCTAAAACATCGAGACAGCTAGCCATACGATTACAAACTTACAATTTATCCACAAACCCTGAAACAACCTCTGGGCTGATCTAAGTCAGGGCACGGCTAATTCACTACAGATCAAACCCTGAAACAACCTCTGGGCTGATATAAGTCAGGGCATGGCTAACTCACAGATCAAACCCTGAAACAACCTCTGGGCTGATCTAAGTCAGGGCATGGCTAA
>NW_022261416.1:318098-335131 GCF_009602425.1 Actinia tenebrosa
GCTAAATAGAGGATGTGTGCTGACGGTCTTACGATTGTACAATCAACTCAAACGATAGTGAGTGGTGATAACTAGCAGAATACTAATGTGGACTGCGTCGGTGTTTCTGAATAAAGCAGCAGGAACTTGTGGATAAATTGAATCACTGCAAAAAGCTTTGTGGAACTGACGTTTCGGACGTTAGTCTTTCGTCGGAGTAAGTACTTACGATTCACAAAGCTTTCTACGGTGATTCAATTTATCGACAAGTTCCTGCTCTTTCAAATGATAGTGCGTTACCATCAATACCTCTAATATTATCTTATTTTATTACTTTCAGCTTTGCAGTGAAACAAGAATGCAAGTGCCGGACGCAGTGCAATAATTATAAATTCACTTTATAGAATCAAAATACTATTGGTATTGGAGATGATGTTCAAATAACGAGGAATCAATAGAGAGATATTTATGGACACAGTGGAAATTGTGGAAGACTTGATTTTTGTGCTACAATCATGTGCTTTTTTTCCATTTCAAATACTTGTGGTTATGACTTCAGGAACAACTTGGAAAGACGTATTTCCTGTCCGATCAGGCTTGTTATGGGTTTAGAAAAGAATAAAGCAACCGGAGGCCATCAAACTGGCTTATTTATGCTGTAAAGAGGACCCTGACCTATTTAGTCTACATTCTCTGTAAAAAAGAAAACGATTTCCTGAAAATTACTCATTTATAGAATCTGTTAGGGCGATTTTTGAAGGCTGCTTCCGGTACAAATACCCAACCTAAAGAAAGCTAAAGGCCTAAAGAGTAGGAGTTGTGAAGGTCGCTAAAAAAACATTTCAAACCTAGCTCTCAAACGGAAGGAGAATTTATAACTAAAGCATTAGTTTATTTGTAAATACATTATATTAAAAATAACCCGAATAAAGTAACAACGTATGTCATCAATTTTTTCAAGCAAACGTTAGAAAACTTCAGTTATTTTTTATTTTATTTTATTTATTTATTTATTTATTTATCTTTTTGCTTGATTTTGTTTAAAAAATGCTAAAAGTACAAAAAAATCTCATGTGAATACGTTGAGATTTGAACCTCGACAAAAAAAAAACACGTAACTTCGATTCAACTTTGCCATACCCCCGAGACATCCGCAGAGCTGAGGCGTCGTATGGACTTCGGACCTGACGGCGATTAAATCCTTCTGCCCTTGGGTGTACGAATTACGCAAGAAAATGTTCTAGCCGAAGCATCAGGGGAGAGACCAGCCGGCCCCCAGACCATATCGGCTAATCCCTTGCATCTCTGCCACGCACGGAATCGGTTGAAAGTATAATGTTAAAAAGTCTAGTCTATTGGGTGCATTGTTTTCACGGCTATTGTTATGCTGATTCACCTGGAACCGTGGTCCAGTGGATAAAATGTAGGTATTTGTATATACGTCTGAGTCAAGTCCGGTTGAGCGCGGTTAGTACCTGGATGGGTGACCTACTCAAGCTCTCGCTCCTTTTCTTTCTTTCTTTTTTTCTTCTAAACAGGGTATGGTTTTCAGCGATTCTACTGTGGAACAGGGTATATAAAATCGCGCTCGCTCTGGGACAGGGCATATGAAATCACGCTCTCTCCTCTCTGGAACAAGGTTTTCAGCGACCTTGCTCTGGAACAGGGTATGAATTTCAGCGATTTTACTCTGGAACAGGGTCAGGGTTCAGAGGGCTCAGCGGCACATCCCTACCCTAAACGGGCAAGAGTATTCCCCCCCCCCCCGGGTTGTACTGCTCATATTAGAGACTTTTAGATTTACGTTCGCGGCAAACGTCAGTTGGCCAGTGAACAATTCTTTTCAATTACTTAAAAAGGTATTGTAAAAAATATCAAAGTAGTAGAAAAACAAAAGAATATTTATGTGCAGTAAGAAAGTTTGTGAAAGGTAATTAAAGTGAAATACAAGAAAGCGATGAAAACGTATACTTATCCATTCCCTCCATACTTTACAGCTTGTTACGTTCAAGTAAGTCTCATATCGCATGTACAAGGTAGCGGTAAAAATACTAGATAATAATAGATGAATTTTTATTCCTACATCGATTGAGATCATTCGTGAAAATTCCGTTGAAAGACGGTCCATATGACGTAATACCTTGAGTTGCTGTAATAATCTGGAATCGTATTTTTCGTGCAGTTAGCAGTAAAACGACTAACTGATTATGATCTAAATTTCACCTTTAGATCCTTGAATGTTTGCTGATCTCTCTCCTGGTGTCTAACCTTGTGTGACATAGTTCTGATGCGTTACTTTGGTAACGTAACTCGATGTCACGCAAATGCCACTAAAACTTAACACTGGAGATTGAAAATTTTTTTTTCATATGAAATACTTTGCGTGCAACCAAATGACTCCAAATCCCTAGAGATATGGATAACAATGAAACAGCCGCCATCTTGGTTGATCTAACAAGAGAAGTTAATCAGGAATGCTTTGTTATCGTCAACCAAGATGGCGGCCATGACCTAACGTGCTCTATTTTTAAAAACGAAAAACGTTTTTAATTCGTTCAAGCACAGTAAAATCAAATAAGATATAGCTAAAAGTAACTATTTAAATATAGTATAAAAATTATGGTTAAGCAACCAGTTTTTTTTTTCCAGTCTTTATTATTATCTTCGCCGAAATGTTTGGAAACATTTGGATGAAATTTGAAATTTTATGACTCCGATATTCAATAGGCTTTATCTAAAAATTGCAGAATAAAATGAGAGAGAGAGAGAGAGAGAGAGAGAGAGAGAGAGAGAGGAAAGAGTAGACAATTGAAAGGTCAAATGGTTAGTTACTCTATCAAAAATGTCATCAGAATTTCCCTGTAAATGGAGGAACTTCAAATTTAGGCAAATATGCCAAGGAAGAAATGACAGCGTTTCAATTATATGCATAAATCCCAGCCCAAAATTAACTAAATTTTACATAACTTAAAAAATTTATCAAAATTTCAATTCGTGCCAAAGAAAAACACCCCGATTTAGTTTCCAGCCATTTATAACACAAGAGCTATGTTGCTGTTGCCCCCTTTTGACAACTCAAAACACCATTTATTTTCCTGTCTTGTGATTGGCTGGGATGGTTTTCTAGTGTCAAACAGCTTGTGGTCCATTGTTTAGAATTCTAGATTGTTTAGGTAACGGTATGAAAAATTAAATACCTTGGAAATACCTTGCAAATCAGAAAACAGAAACCGTTATTAAAACGACTCCAGAAAAGAAAAAATAATCTGCGAAAAAGGGATTTGCATTTGGCGTAATATGTTAATAGTGTAACAACTTATTACTAGATTTATAAAATTGAATCAGTTTATTTACGAAAATATGACTGTGATATCATGAATGACAAGATTCGGTACTTGTACCTTTGCATTTCATTTTCGTCTCAGTGAAGACGGTTCAACATGGAAGTTAATAAATAGACTTGAGAAATATGCTTTTGCTTTTTCTCTCTTTTTTTTTTTTTTTTGGTAGAGAATTTGTTAGATCCTTGGAGAAGCTGTTAATGCGAGAGTCAAGGGTCTAGTGAACCCTATCGTAGGACATATCTGAGTGTCATGCATGATTAATTGTACCAGCAATCCAAGGCGATAGCATTATCTCATCACATGCATTCCCGATGTGGTAATGAAAACTTAGCCAAGAAGATTCGTAATTCCCTCGGTGGCGAAGCGAAGGAAAAATACCAAAGGAACTGGGAGAATTTCTCCCTAAGTTTGACCAAACGAGAAAATTACATGAATATCGACAGATAAAAATCGTTTCTGTGCTTGTGTGAATTGACGTAACCGCCTGAGATTCCTGCAGTTTGCCCCGATCAACGGGTAAGTGTCGATAATCAATGTTTGCCCCGTCTGTCCCGGGAGAGAAGATCGTGTTTGAAGCCTCGAAAAACGACAAATAACCTGATAAAAAAAGCTAAAATTTCAAACACCGATCTCCGCTCCAGAATAGAACCTTTATCCACGAACGTCTGACAGTGACGAAGTGGACGGGAAATCCTGTCATTTTAAAGTTCAAACAAGCGCGAAATGAAATGCCAGCAAAGCTTGCCAAGAGTCCATCACAAGAAGAGGGGGGAAATCGCAAAAGGAAAAAAAATAGTATAATTTATATCTTTTAGGTCCTTTTTTCTTTTAGGTCTTTTTAGTCCTTTATGGTCTCGGATGAAATTTTTTATGCAGTTTATTAGACGGATATATTTTTAGGGATTATTTTGGAAATGTTTTGGGCAACTATTATTGCATACCAATAGTCCTATCTAATACACCAGTCAATATAGGGAGACAATCTATGATGGAAGTAAATTTTAATTTCACTTATTGCAATAGAGGCGTAACAAAAGGTTGAAAATTTAAAGTTTTTCTACCCCTTTTTTTTATTCGTTTCGTATTGTGGCTTTGCTTAGTCCATATTCTTAAGCCTTCTTGATAAAACTTTTTTGGTATCTCTTGCAGATCGAGACTTGACCTCTCATTTTCCTTATTTTTTTAAAAATCGCTGATATTAATTTTCTTCTTCGTTCATATTGCGAATATAAAGTTTGATAGAATGAGACCAAGGGATACTAGCCTTTTCTATGATAACATCTTCATCTACTCATGGATAGACAATATTTTCGGTTCGTGAAACAGCTTTCTTTGTAAATTCTACAAATTTTACTATTGATTTTCTATAGATTTTGTTTAAAAGTACAATCTTGATATATTTTAAGCCATTTTTTTTTGTAATAAGAATATTTTACTGCGGTTAAATACAACAGATGAAATAAAGATCCAAAATTAGGTTTATCATCATCAAGGTTGATCCAGGGCTTTCCCAAGCGCCTTTGCGTACTCATTATCGTCTTCTTTGGTCTCGACTGGTTCATGTGCATCTGTGTTTTTGTAAATATACTTCAGCTACTTATGATATCAATGTCTGACTAACCTGGCAAAGGAAAGTAGCTAGTTATAAGATATGTAATGAACCCGAAAGAATTCCAAAAGCACCCTAGCATTTTGACGGGGATCTCTAACTTTCTTGAAGAATTAAGAAAATAGATAACGCTATTAACACATTATTGTGTAGCAATAATATTCCTTCAAATAACAAAACATGGTGGTATGTAGAAGAAGTTAAGTTTTAAAACAGCTTTTCCGTGCTCTTTTCCGTGCAGGATCTTTCTTAGTTAACCCCTTTTGGGTTGTTCCTTCTGCACCTTTCCACTTCTTTCTTAAGTTCTATTTGTAATTCTTTGCTTTTTCGTGTGTGGAAAAATAAAAACCTTTGAAACCTTTGATCAGTAATAAACCACGCACGAAGTGCCGAAAGCACGAAACAAATGAGTCATTGCATACCCTTTACGCTAGATCCATAGTACTTACTATTTCACGGGTATATGGTTTCCACAAAAAGGGGTTAGTCCATCTCTTTGACACGACTCCATAATATTCCAAATCTTATTCTTACTAATTTTTTTTTTTTGGTTATTTTTCAGGCTTCTTTTTTACAGAAAATGGGTGTTGGTTTTTTATTATTGCTCGTAGCGCTTGTCCCTTTTGCAAGTTCTCGAGGTGAGTGTATCGCATAATAATAATATTCTGTAATATGAATATATCTATGTTAGACGAGGATAAAGAGATCCTAAATCAGGGCTTCGTATCGGATTCATAAAAAATATCATTTACTTCCCAGGGAAGGGATGAAAGGTCACCTCTTTTGTTCTTTGACAACTCGTATTACTATACGGCACTCCCATAATGGCTGACACGTGCACGAAACGAGGTCAACCGATCACTAAAAGAAAAAAGAAATGTGTTTATAGAAGAAAAGTTAAAGAAATGTAGCTTTTGTTTGGACCTGAATTCGCGCTATCCACCTTTATTTTCAACGAGCAGCCTTCCTCAGCCTGCAAGATAACTGGGTGACCTCGTTTTCGTGCGCTCATCAGCCATTATGAGAACGATGTTTAGTTACCATCAAAATTTAAATTTTTTATTCATTTGATAAAGTTTTTGTTCTTTAAACTTAGAGTATTCGTATTCGAATTTTCGGCGCTACGGGGAAAATCTACTCAGGTGGATTATTTTCGATGTTGTTCATGTTCGAAGTCAATAAGCGTGTTATTTACCTATTGATGGGTGTTGTTTTGGTTATTGTGTGATACTGGTACTTGTCACATCATAAAATATCATCCAAACAAAAAAATACTAAGTGAAATCTAACTCGCAGAATAACATCAAATAGGCCTTTCCCGAATTAGCTTCACTGATCACGAAACAATGGTTTTAAGTCAAGGTTGAACTTGATGAATAAAAGAATCGAGTTCAGTCTCGACTTCAAACCATTGTTTCGTGGTTACCCAAGCGAATCCGGAAAAGGTCTATTTGGCATATCTGATTATTACAAATTGATTTCAAAAAGAAATAGCTTCGTTTTTATTTAAGTTTTTTGCAACGTAAATGAGCGTTGCGTGACGACCGACACTAAAAACGGATGCGAGGGAGACTATAAATGCCATGACTTTAGCAATCTCCCCTTAATTGAATTCAATTACATTTGCTTAATTTGCGAGAGTGCTGAGGGAAACTGGTAACGAGACCGCAATGAGTTATGGGATATAGACCGCCATCTTGATTCCATAAATCTAAATCACAATTCTTTGCGAAGGCTTCTCTTTGACAGTCTTCTTTTGATATTTTAAGTGGAAATGTAGGAAATTGCTGCTTATTTTGTAGTCGCATGATTATTTTATCAGGTTTATACTGGTTTTCTTAACTGACAACTTATTTACTAGTCTTAAAGTGCGTGACCTGACCTGTGACATGTGACTTTCTTTATTATTGCGTTACTATGCTATTTTACGAATAACTAACGATACACGTAACAAAACACTCTACGTGACACACTTATTGTTACAAGATGCAACGTACTACAACTGATATACTATCTACAGTGTATAACATTACAGCATGCCGACGTTACATCTAATGGCTCTGTTCTATAGTAACGCTTCGTTGCGTGACAAAGACCCCTAGTAATCCATTTTGCGTTATGTATATTGAAAAGGAAAGACACGGTTATCCAAGGTTTTAACATCGTAATTAAGCAATATTTTCCGGAAAAAATGAATATTTAGAACTAACATCAACAAAGCTAATGAATCAATGAAAACGACTAACATATTAGTTTAATATATAATTAATAATATTTTAACTTGTTTTATGCACGTGGGCCTGAGTAGTTAGCTAAACCAAAAATCGATCTAACTAGTAAATAATAAGGGGGCTTTATTAATATGCTAATCATTATTATTTACCTAATAACGCTAATTTTTACATATATTCTGCTAATTATACTAATTGAACTTTGACTGACGCGACAAATTTCAGACTTACGAACTGCAACAAGAGTTAACCGCCGAACAGCGCCAGATCCACTTCTAGTCCAACTATTCAATGACCCGACTGTGACTAGTTTAAATAAACAAACGCTTGACAATGCCGACGATGCTTCGGCTTCCGGGTCCGGCATGTGGTCGATGTCCGGAGACGGACCGAATACGCTCAACAGCGACAATGCGATTAAGACTGATACGACACATAACGCACCATCTAGTAGCGATACTGCCACTGCTGTCGAATTAGCAACCGACCAGTCGACCGCAGACGTTGGATCTGGATCTGGCTCTAGTGCTGAGCCTAGCGCCCAGACTGCTGCGCCAACGAAGACGCAGACGAAGACTGAGGACGAGACCGTAGAGACCAAAGATGACAGCATGACGCACGAAGACGAGAACGCGAAAAAATCCTCGTTTATACCTGCGGAAACGCAGACCGTGACAGACCAAGTAGAAGAGGGTGGTAATGATGTTCGTGATTCAACAGCGGCGCCCAAGGCCAAAGCTTTTGACGAGAAGAACATGTATGACGCGACTATTGTCAAGAAGGACGATGTGCCCAAACCGAACGACGTCACAGGTGAGGGGGTTGATACCTGTGTTATTTGCATGTGGTGAACGAATTGCAGTCAACTGATATGAGTTTTTCAATCTCATTAATTTCTCCTAATGCCGTGGTTAAATACTAAACCCCATGCAATCCAATTGCAATCAGCTGATATAAGGCTTTGAATCTCATTATTTTCTCCTAATGCCGTGGTTAAATACTAAATCCCATGCAATCCANCCCATGCAATCCAATTGCAATCAGCTGATATAAGGCTTTGAATCTCATTATTTTCTCCTAATGCCGTGGTTAAATACTAAATCCCATGCAATCCAATTGCAATCAGCTGATATAAGGCTTTGAATCTCATTATTTTCTCCTAATGCCGTGGTTAAATACTAAACCATAAGCAATCCTATTGCAATCAGCTGATTGGTCTTTGAATCTCATTATTTTCTCCGAATGCCGTGGTTAAAAACTGACCACCATGTGCTGTCAGCCAGGAAGAATTAAATTGAAAACTTGCAATCCGTCTGATTAATACTGCGCACGAGATAGTAAATAACGTCTAGTGAAATCAAGCACTATTGGCACACACTTCGATAATACGTACAACAGCCCTAAACACAATGCACTACATTGAACAGCCTAGAGGTTGTTTCAGGACTCGAGAATCTGGAGGCTACATAGAGCAAATGGAAATATGAAAAACCTAAGGTCATAAATATATCATACCTGTTGCTGATGAACCAATGAATACCATAGACTATAGCGCTTTACGTGTAGCAAACATCAGCTGATCGTCACATCACGCAACATTCATAACCTGCATACGAAAATAAGTATTGTGCTGTGAATAGCTGATAAAAGTATTGCAAGATTAAACACCGAATCGAAATATGCCGACTAATTGGAATAACTATTGTTCTTTACTGACTAGTCTCACATGCATGTGAAAACGCTTTTATGTTTCCACGTGAACACTAGACTAGTCAGTACAGAACAATAGGCCGTTTTCTCAAGGTTGCGTGCGCATCCAATCTTGACGGGCCACAAAACTGAAAAACGCAAATTCAGTAAAATTAAGAAGACAGTTTTATATTCAAAGAGGAGAATAATCGATGTTATGAATTCTTAGCGAAAAATGTATGATAATTCTTATTATAGGCTCCTGTTCTGGTATCGTGACCCGTCAGGTTTCTTAAATTTGAAAGAGTGTGCAACCTTGAGAAAAAGATCAATCAATTGATAGTTTAAACACTCACTGCACTTTATGTTTATCTATCATTCCCTATTCTCAACTGATATGTATTGCGCGAGCGAAAAACGAAGTCGTAATATGAGCCGTAAATGCATTGAGGAAAAAAAATGTAAAATAAAATGCGGCTTATGCATGGCGCAGTGCTGTGCATTAAGTGATGTATATGCTATATTGCAAATGGTATAACCATATGTGTTTATGCATTTATTTATTGGTAAACAACCAGTACGACAACTAAACTGCTTGAATGTCCTGGTTATCTTTGAGTTAAGTAATATGTGAACGCTATTTACGATTGCAAGTTCGCCGATATGTCACAAGAGATCGGTATGGGATAGCGAGCAGTGGTTTGAATTATCAGTGTGAAAAAACACCATATCGAAATGTTATATGCGTATAAAATGTAAGACGTAGCTAATAATATATGCAGCTAACACTTCAGTTATTCTACCCACACTCCTTTTCAAAATAGTCGCGTACTCGCGAAGCCGGTCAACGACGTTTTTTTTAAAGGACTGTATAGCCATATATGAAGCTGAAATATTTTTTGAGGAAATATTTTTATGTTTTGTTGCAGCTACAGCCAAATCAGTGATAGTACCCTCACCAGACGAACAGGGTGGTCTTGCCCCCTTGACAACAGATACCAATACACCACAGAACGACCAGCCACAGCAGTTAGACCAAGCACAACTAGTGCAACAACCACAACAAGACATGGCAGCCCAGATGGCTATGCAGCCTCAACAAGACATGCCACAACCAGCAATACAGCAACCACAGCCAGACATGTCTCAATTTGCAATGCAACCACAACAAGACGTGGCACAGGCACCACAACAGCCTGCAGCAGCACCACAGCCTTATACATCAGACCCTTCCATGCAGGGCCAGGCACAAGCTTATACTGGTCAATACCAGGACCCTTCGCAGCAGCAGGCTGCAGCTGGGGCTTACCAAGATCAGGTTCCTCCTGCCACGGATCAAGCCATGACGCAAGATCAGCAGCAGCCTTATGCTCCTGCTAATCCTTATGGAGGTATGCATGCCAACACATCTAGCTTTATCTTGTATACATCGCTTAGGAAACTTCTGGAATGTTCTAGAAAGTTCTACAAGGATTTTCTAATATGCGTCATTCCAAATATATAGGGAATAGTGCAGAGACATGGAAGGCAGGGAAAATTCTGAGCACCAGATGGGAATCGAACCCACGACCTTCCGGTCTCAGTCGCTCTAACCACTGATCTCCTGAGAACTCGAACGATGAGCCAAGATTTTATTTTAATACGTAATTTCCAATATCAATGTATTTTCTGCTCTTTCAATTGGATCTGAAAGATAATGTAGTCAACTAAGGGAAATTTGTCGCTTTACTTATACATATTTTATGATGTTCTAGATCCTTCCATGGTAGGTCAGCCAGTGGATCCACAAACAGGAATGCCAATTGCAGGAATGCAAAGCGTGCCGGTTTTCCAGGGACTTAAAGCCAAGAAGGTCACCCTCAAGGAAGGTAAAAAATTACCATCAGGGTCACCACCAATACAGATCATATCATGTTAATAACATATAAAATAATCTTTCTTAATCCAGACGAATGTGACGACATGTACGATTCATGCCCGGACATGGCTAAGAACAAATACTGCGAGAATTACGTTGATCTCATGAAGGTGCAATGCAAAAAGTCTTGTGGATTCTGCAGTAAGTACCATATTACATTTCAATATTTACATCACTTGAGAATATTCTTGTAATCCTTGTTTTTGTGTTATAATATTTGTAGAAGTTAAAGATGAAAGTTCAGCATCCGGTAGCTCGTCTGAGAGTTCTGGTTCATCATTGGCTGATTCATCGGCCTCTGGTTCTGCTATGTGGAACGACGAAGGTAACACTTTTATATCATGCATACTTTTATTATAAAGACATTAGTGTTTTACTGGGAAATACGCCACTCGTATTTCTCATACCGACTACATCCGGGACCTCTTATATTTTCCATATCCTCACTAGTGAAGATATCGATGACGTCTTTTCCAATGTTTTCAACAAGTTTTTGTTTGTGAATGTGTCTATATAATAAAAAGAAAATTATGCATCGGCTTGAAGATGTGAAGTTTATCTTCTCGTGTTGTAAAATATTTCATCACTTGAAGATAAACTTCACATCTTCGCGCCACCGTGTAATACCTGCTATATATTAACCAATCACTGCAAAGCTTATGTTATAAAGACATCTTTAGTGCTATGTAATGCTCTAGAGCAGAGAGATTCATTCTGATTCTGACTGTTGATTCATTCATTAGATAATAATTTTTCATTTCCAACCGCCTTTGCCATAAACGCGATGCATAAGCTCTCTAATGATGATATCCTAACATAGCGTGATAAACAACTTGCAGCACGTCGGAATGCAGCTCAATTTGGAGGGCAAAACAATAGGTTTCCAATTCTCAGGAGATTGATTTTTTTTTTGTCTTCCAAACTGAGCTCCTTTGACGTCAAACGCAAGGGGTCCAAAGTCGTAAAACATAATAACCGCTATCTTCAAAGTGACCATCCAACTGTCCATTAAAGTGACTTTTGGGAATATAATTTCAAAGTAATTTTTACTGTTAAACATTGAAAATAATATGTAATTCTGACATCTACTAAATCTTTCAGCTTAATTGTTTGCTATATTTTGCTATTAAGGAATTCAGAAAGAAATCGAAAATACAAACAAGCAAACAAAAAGTAAGAGAGAGAAAGAGAGAGAGAGAGAGAGAGAGAGAGAGAGAGAGATAAAGAAAAAAATAGCGGAAGCAAGAATGATTCAAAGAAGTGTTAACACTAATAATTTATTTAATGTCTTTAACGCGTGGAGTGAATCGCTTTGTCGCTCAGATTAACCTCTCAAAAATAAAAAATAAACTAAAATAATTAAAAGTCAAAGCAGTATGATAATCTAACTAAGTCTTAACTAATGCTATATTCTCTCTGTAATCTTTGCATGCCCCTCGTAAGGCAACGAACTAAAATTTCAACGCCGTATGTTAATCTACTTCTTAACTAATGCTGTATATTCTCTCTGTAATCTTTGCATGCCCCTCGTAAGATAACGAACTGCCTATCTGGAGAAAGTCTGGTATTCCTTCACCAGGTGATAAGGTTGTGGGTGAATCAGGCTCTGGTTTAGCAAGTGCAAGTGACTTATGGTCTGCCTCTGCTTCCGGTGCTAATATGATCAAGGGAGAATCAGACACACCATCTGAGAGCCTTCCAGTGGTTCCTCCAGCAAAGAAGGAACAGGCCCCTGAAGTGGTTGAGTCTGGATCTGGTCAGGCTTCAGAGGACTTTGGGTCTGCCTCGGGTGCTAACCTCGCTGAAGGTAAAAATCTCTATGATGATGGATAATAAACAAGAGTGTACTCTATAACGTCCTAAATTTTCTTCAGAAAGAGGTCCGAAGGTAGATCCTTGAAGAACTCCCTAATCATAATGTTATCTCTTTTGGAAAGCATTAACTTATATTCATCTTCCTAATATTTCTTAAGAAAGTGGCCCAAAGGTAGATCATTGGAGAACTCCCAAATTATTTTGTCTTTATTGGAAAGCATCGATTCATATTTTTCGTCCTAATATTTCTTAGGAAAGTGGACGGAAGGTAGATTATTGGGGAACTCCCTATATGTATGTAGAGTGCTCTTCCTTTTGGCATATTGCAAGCATGACTTAATATTTATTTATACACATAGATCTGGCCACAGGCACTGTAAGCAAGACAGAGCAGGATAAACCAGAGGTTGTTGCCCCTAAAACAAAATACAGTGAAATCCCAGTCCCGAGGGTCATCGTTCAACAACAGCCAGCCGCTCAAATATACCCACGCATTGACCTCAGGGTCATTGCTAAAGCCGTCGATGCCTACAAGTCCACTGCCTTGCGAATGCTTGGTGAGGCTATTAAAGATGCCGCTCAAGATGCTGAGTACAAAGCTACCAAGCGAACAAACATTCCAATGCCTCCTGCAAATGAGTTGCTGGAAAAGATGGGTTTCCCAATGGAGGAGCCAAGAAGTGAGGTCCCACCACTGCCACAGCCAGGAACTACTCCATATGCACAGTATTATCAACAACCTGCTTATAACTATCCACAGGTAACCAACAAGATTTTAATAAAGGTTCATTCTCTACTTTCACATCCCCATAATGACTTGCGTCTTTGGGGGGTAACCAATCAAAAAACTGTCCCAAATTGAAAGGTTTCTTAATTGAATTTATACTCTACCTGCTTTTATCTGTACAATGCTGATAATCAGTTTATTCCAAGTTATTTTTGCGTGTGATCATCAAGAGTTTTGGTCTTACAGAAAATGTATTGACTTACGAAAAAATGGTTAAAATTTACCTTAAACGTCTTCAAGCTTCTATCTTTTTTCTGTCTTTTACTTCTTCATTTTATMTTTGGATAACAAACGAGGTAATGTCAACATTGCCTGATTAGACTTCAGCAAAATGAGTAGGTTTTTACCCTCTGGTTACCGCCCAAAGACGCAAAGTATTATGGGAATGTGAAAGTAGAGAATTGAGGATTGGATAAGTGATTGTAATGGTGTCAGAAGTGGAATCAAAACGTTCGGCCGCAAAAACGGAACACAAAAATACAGATCTTCTTTGCCTAAAGCAAATAGTTTTAATTATGTGTGTTAGCAGATTTAGGAAAAATAAACACCAATTGCAATACTTTGATTCATTTACTGTAGAACTACTACACTGCACAACAAAGCGGTGTTGCCAAGTCCGAAGTCCAAAAGCCCAAACCAAAGGCAAAAGAAGAACCAAAAAAAGAAGACAAACCCAAGAAGGAGGATGAAGCTGATGATGAGGACAAGAAGTCTGATGTTAAGGATCCATTCCAGTATGTTCGTCACATGAAGGCTGGGCAGTCTATGCAGCCCATTGAGTCCAGACCTGGAGCATCACTTGCACCACGCTCTCATTCCAATCCAATTATCTTATTCAAGAACTCGCAGATATCTAATGAGGCAGCCAAGAAGAATGCTATTCCTAAAGGTAAGTCGTTACATCTTTCTACCAAGAAAAAACTCGTAAGATTTCTTAGATTAAGAAATACACCGCTGAGAACTCATGGTTGTTATAGCGCTAGTGCACTCGTCTCCCACCTCGCCTCTAACGTTTGTTAGGTCTTTCCCCTTTATTCGAGGGTTTTCTTTTGAGATATTTTTCTAGCTGTACTGATAAAATCTGTCCCACCTCACCTCTCTTCGCAATCGGTTACACACATATTTGTGGACTAAATCATACTACATGAAGTAAAAATGTTCTAATTATTTGTCTCAGCCCCAAAGACGCCCCAAGCCTCGTCCGCTGCTCGTTTTGGTATCCCCCAACCACTCTTCAACCCTAACATCCCTCAGCAAAAGAGCGATGTGCCATTAGAACTCCTGAACCAGAACGATAACATGGATGCGCCTGCTCAGGAGGTCGCTCCTCAATATGAACAACAATTGCCAACAAGTGATAACCAGTTAGATAGCACTATTGATGATGCTGCTATGATGAGTAAGTAGTACCAAGATTTCAGCGGTATTTATCAATACGCATGCTTTGAAAGGCGAACTGAAAGACGAGAGAGTACGATAATGGCTGTCACAAGAGCAGTTACGACGCGTCAGCGACTCTTATTGGACTACAAAGAATAAAGATTTTTTTTTTTGGAATTGAAAAAAAATAGTCGTATTTACCAAGTTCCCATCGCCGAAGTTGTAGTCTTGCATAATTGACGGCAAAACAGTTGGCCACCATGTTGGTTAATTAATACTCAAAACTGTGAGCCAGATCTTTTGTTTAACGCCAGGCCAAAAACACGTGACTAAACCTATTACAGTAAAAACCCTAATCCTCTAATCTTAATGCGTTACTTTGTCTGATGTCTTTAGGAAGCCAGACAACAACAGCAGATCAGCCAACGAATCAAGCACCAGGTAAGATATAAAAATCTGAACAAATTCATAGCAAAGTAAATAATTCGTCCCTAAGAATATTTCACAGGAATGTTTTGACATTAAAAGCGGGTTAATTTGATTAAAAGAAGCTGAAAATTAAAAACTAAACCTGGACACCTTTGGAAGTTAATATAGGAATTATTGTACACTTAGCCGTTGGCAATAAAGCAATTGTCGTTGGTTAATTTAATCGTCAAAATGGAGGAACAAGTCACGTGATGATATTAATTAGCGGATGAGAATTTCAAAGCGAGTAGAACGATGTTAATAAACCCTTTCGAAAAATGTATTATTCATATAAACAGAAACATGTCAAAGTCCCATGTGTAATAACAGTATTTTTTTTCTTTTACGCTGTCGTGCACCAAATGAGGCTTTTGTTGTATCTGTGAAACACCTAAAAATCTCGTTCATACGTTATTACATTACAAAGTGACACGACAAACCGCTTAAAAAAAGACAGACCGATCCACTATTCAAACCGCAACAGAGTACCTTTACAAACGGCCATATACTTATACAAGCATACAAATGACTAGTCTCCCCCACAGCCGCTTTCAGTGTCGTCACGCAATGCTTTCTCCGCGCGTGACGACACTGAAAGCGGCTGTGCGGGAGACTAACAAATGACCCACCCAAAAATATTAACGAGATTACATTGTTAATCGAAATATTATGATCATCCGAGATTACATTACTACAGATAAACATTACGCGAAATAAACATTACGCAAATGTGCCATTTGTAGGAGTTTCCATTTCAAATGTCATGTCATTCCCTAGAGCATTATTTCTTTGTTTCACGACTGTGCACTTGAAGAACATGAATATGGATACAACTCAAACAAAGAATCTTATTCTCAAGAGAATGACACTTGGTCTGTGATAGGAAAACATTACGCCTATGATGACTGGATCTATACACAGCTATTTCAAAAAAAGTTGTATTCGTCAAAGGAGATAGGCGATAGGCGAAAAGCAATAGGAGATAGGTCATTCTAAGATCCAAGAATAGCTGGAATGACTTGTGTTTCTGCTTCTTATTCTCGTCAAGAACATTGACCTTAGTGTTGAGACTGATTCAATGTTCTTTGTATTCAACGAAACCATTTCCATCTCGGAATGACCTATCGCCTATTGCCTTTGGTGATGACAATGCTTTTTGAAATAGGTGTCTACAGCGAACCCTAAAATCTGAAATTTATTATTTTGTCCTCCAAATCGGCCAGCTTTTTTTGGAAATTACTGCAAAGGGTTCTACCTTAACAAACCGACTGGCATCATTATCATAATCAGCACGAGTTATGATCAATATTCTATCTTTAGCATGTATGATAGTTACATTACGAACACATGTTGATAAGTAGGATGATCGGAACTTCTGCGACTCTACGAACGGACCACAGGGAAACAGCGCATGATATTCTGATCTGATTCTTGAACGAACATGCTTGATCGCCCTCGTATGGAAAATTTTTGAAATATTTGGATCACATTTTTTCAATTCAATTCAACTTTTTTTGTGATTAGTTTCCTTTTCTTCTTCTTTTTTTATTATTTTTATTTCTATCGTTTTTGTATATTTTTTCGTTGTTGTTGTTGTTTTCGTTTTAATCTTTAAGACTTTGATTTTTTTCTAGTTTACCTTGGGAAAGACCTTTTTTCTTTTTTGGAAGATCTGTAAGACTTTGATTTGATTTCGTTTTCTAGTTTACCTTGGGAAATCTTTGTTTTTAAAAATTACCCTAATTTTTTCAGGATAAATTTTATCTTTTTCTTTTCCTTTTCCTTTTCGATTTTTGTTTTGTTTTGTTTTGTT
>NW_022261416.1:335156-348158 GCF_009602425.1 Actinia tenebrosa
TTTTTTTTTTGTTCTTGTTTTTGTTTTTGTTTTGTTTTTTTGACGATGATTACAATACGCGAGGGCTGTCATCTCAACCAATGCGATCAAAATCACTCAAATCAACTCAAATCACATTAAAAGAATGGCAATCACAAGACAACGACATTTTACAATCATTTTTAATATCTACAAAGAGTTTCGTATACTGTCGACCAAATGCAAAATTAAGCTGGGATTGAAAGGAGCGAGCATGCGCATTAGTTTACTGGCGAAATATGTCTTTAGTCAAGAACAAAAAACATATCTGTCTTACAAATGCAAAATCAAACCCAATTTCTTCTTTAAAAAATGCAGATTTTTTTGTGCCTTTGCTCATTCGGTTTTTGCAGAAAAGTTTCGATGATCCTTCTTATCAACACTCACGTTTACGCATGCGCATGGCTGAGCACTAAAATGGCTTCCAATTATATTTTCTGCCAATCAACAGGCGACGACGATGTCAACCTTCGAGAGTTAAGAAGTTTCTTTCCTGACAAAGAAAACAAGAAAAAAAGGAAACGAAACGTAAAGACCAACTAAATGCATACATTGGAACTTGCGGAATGTTTTCACTCAACATCAAATAGACTTCAGATATCATCTATAAATATATTTTTGGGAAAAGGAAATTTTTTAGTTCTTTTGTGTGAGCGTTACAGTATACGAAGGAATTTGTAGATATTAAAATGATGACGTAAACACAACGACACGTGACTTTGTATTGATTACGTCTTACGACTTGGTTACCAAGCAACGTGACACATTTATGGCAATGGAGGAATTTTGAGGTTCTTTGCGTTACGCTCGTGGCCATTGTGGAAAGCAATGGGATTCTATGTACGATTGGTCTCACTGCACGTGCAATACTTTGGCATTATGCCGTACGATACCGTACCGAGCTGTTCGTTGTACTATTCACTTTGCTTTCCAAAAAAAAAAAAATACACTGCATGCCTGATGTGTCCCGTTGCCAACGTCAAACAGTCATTGCTTAGCAACACTACTACGTACACTGTGACCTGTTACTAAGGCCCGACATGGCTTAATAACCCAATTACGTGCTTGCGGTGTCCTACTATTGATGCATCGACACTGACAGTATTGCTAAGCAACCGACTGTTGCTTAGTAACCTTACAGAAACGTCGTTACTAAGCAACGATGTCATTCATAATCAAGGTGTTATACTGAAATAACTTGTGAAGTTGGTAATTGTACAAAATAAATCTAATTTTGAAATTTAGAAATTACAACTTGAGCAAAAATGATTCATAGTAACAACAGTAATTATTCTGGTATTGCATGTCTTTTTCTTTGCATCCTACAACATTTTATCTTGGAAAAGATAACCAGCTGATCTGAAATAGTACACGCGGTTAAGTTTTGGGAACACGAGTTTTGCCGAGGTTGTGATCAAGCTACCGTACTGATCTGTTAAAATGGAAAAACGTCGCCGAAGGGGAGGTGGATGGGGTCAAAAATCCGTCTAGCACTGACTGGTACAGCGAACCTGAGCAAATGAGGTCGAAACCTTGGATTTTCTCTCTTAAATAGGCAACTGACGACCCGGGGGCATTCATAATGCTTCTCACCTAGGAATCACACCCAGAAAGTCATGCTAACATTCCGCGCGTACTCGTTTCATGGCTGCTTTAGGGGTGAAAATAGCGACTTAGAAATGACGTCACTGCAAAACTGAGGTGCCATGCGAAAGTTGGCCAATGAAAAATAAAAACATGCCCGCCATTGCAATAAAAATATAAAACTCATTATTCATTGTGCCACTGTTATCAAGCGCGTATTAGAAACGTCTTGTGACACCTCAGATTTGCAAATTTTCTCGATTCTGAATGGCTAACATTTACAGGAACCGGAGGGGCCTCAAAGCAGTTGCGCAGGAGGCTAGGCAGTAACCTATAAGCCTTAAATCCACCCAGAGGAAACTTAACTTTCTAAAATGACCGCTCTTTAAACCCACAATGCTAGTAAAGTCCAATGCGTACGATAAGACAATGTGATCCCATACTGTGATATACTATGATAAAACAAGAAATCAAAAACAGCTATCAAAAAGCTCAATATATTTGCGGTTGTACGGTCATGTCTCAGCAGTCATGTTGGATGCCAAGACACTAGCACCTCCGTCTTATGACTGTCATCCAATATGGCAGCCGATATAAGTGATGGTACGATACCCGTTTTACATTTCGATGTGAATAGTAAAGCTACCTATTGTTTCATATCCCTATTAGTATTATAAATAAATGAATATATTAATAATGATTAATACCCAGTTCCGTCTCTGCGTACCGCATAATGTCGAGCTAAGTTTGAAATGTGGATTAGTTTAAAGTGATATTCATTCTATGATATTGAAGACAGAGCTTCACGATTCTATAGCAAATATTAGACTTGAGAAGCTATACTGCGGCCCCCTAGCAACCAGCAATACTAATATAGAGTTTATAAACTCGAATACTGCAAACCATAAGTTCATGGGAATATGTGCAAAACACACACATACTATAAGAGCTTTTAAGTTGTGACGTATTTTTAGGTCCAACTGCTCACAAAAAGCGCTAAAGTAAAGCGAAAAATGTTGTCCATGATTTAATCTCCACCGTAAAAATAAGAAATTTGGACAAGAAATCCTGTCGGGGAATAAAAGTAAGAAAAAACTTTATATAACTGCTAAGTTGATTTCCTATACGAGTGACGTGGCACTCAAAAGCTTCATAGCATCAAACATGTTGCTCTTAACTAATGAATACGAAAAATAAAGCGAACATTTCTGGCTGGAACTACATTTACCATAATGCATCGCGCATACAAAAATACTATTTCACTATAAATTACAGAGTAATTGTATTTGGAATTACGTAATAGGTTCTGTGGCTGTAGGACAAGGAAAAAGTTATCCTTATGTGCCTCAAAACATTAGACCAGTGGTATCAAAACCACAGGAATCCCACATGCATGCTCAAGGCCCTAAAGCCTCTGCTGTAGAAAGAACATTTTATCCAAATATGGCACAAAAGAAGGACGATTTGATCAATGGAATAACTACAGGTCAGCGGTAACGAGAATGAATGGTCTACGTTTTATGCTTCGATAAGACTGAGCTCTCTTAATCTAAACTGACCTTACTTTGAAGAATACATAAAAAATATAAACGATGATAATATCCTAATATATATAAACTGCTCAAGCATGAAAAAATAAGTATAAATTAGTAATTAGTATAAAATTTAAAATTCCTATCACCCTTCTGACAATATTCTCAGTATTGATTCTACATGGGGTAAGATGTCGAATAACCTGAAAAAAATTCATAGTTTGAGTGCAGCTTCTTGTAGTTATGAAGGTTTTTCCATGCCATATGCTAATGCGGTGACGCATGAGGAGGCATTTATGGTTATTTGTTGTTCCTTGTAATTCGAAACACCGGCTTCTATGTGAAAAATAGCTTGCAATAATTTCTATAAGAGCAATGGGCAAAACAATGACGTATTTCAAATTTAATTTATCTGTGCCAGTAATGTTTTGTATATTAAATGATTACTCCTCATACGTCATAACATTAGCATATGGCATGGAAAAACCTTTATGACTTCAAGAAGCTGCACTCAAACTATATTTTCCCCCGGGTTATTCCATATCATACCCCATGTAGAATCAATACTGTGAATATTGTTAGAAGGGTGATAGGCACTTTAATGCTTATAATAGATAGAAATATTACTTTAAATAGACAATAAAGCAAGATAATATTAATGATTAATCAATACGTGTTAATATCATCTTCATGAAATTTAGCTTACCGACACTGTTGCATAATATTAGTGACTATTAATGTGCTAATATTATCCAAATGAAAAATGAGACACTGATTGCGCAATCAATCAGAATTAAGTATCATAACATTAATGACTACCAATATAATAATATTATCCCAATAAACGCAAAGATACTGTTGCGCAATCAATCATCTAATAATAAAAATAATTTCTAATAGTTCAAGCTAGATAATATTAATAACTTTTAGCGTTTAAAATATAAAATCACAATTAAAATGAAACATTACTATACAATATTAGTTATTTTTGTAATAAGAAAAATTTTTTCATTCTCTTATACTTTTAACACTTGGGCAGGAGTTTGGGACACTCAGAAACACTGTTGCTTCTGCTAAATATGGTAGTTTACTTTCCAAAATACTCCAGTTTCGAGTTCTCTTTGCTTAGTCTTAGTCTCGGTTGTGCGTTATGATGTTCAGCTATTCAACCAAAACCCGTGGCATTTTAATCAACTCGTATCGTCCTTACTATACGGTGGACATTAATAAAAGAAAAGAATACATTTGTACTTAAAGTGTATATGAAGGGAAAAAAATTATTTTCAAAATCACTTATATGTCAATAGTGTAGTAGTATGGTTGCAGTATTTTTGTATGTCAAATTTTCTTTTAGGAGATATAAACATTTGAAATATCAATATGCAAATGAGATGACGTAAATTCAAGACTAATTTATTATACAAAAATGCTGTTGTGGGAAGTACTCCTTTTCTTTCATTTGCAAATCATCCTTATAACTGAAATATATGGCTTTGTACACTTTTAGGTTATTTTACTTCAGAACACTTGTCGTAAATTACACTTCAAAATGTAACCCATTCTTGAATATACGTCATCTCATTTGCATATTGATATTTCATATGTTTATATCTCCCAAAAGAAAATTTTACATACAAAAATACTGCAACCATTTCACTACG
Organism: Actinia tenebrosa; assembly: GCF_009602425.1. Next base: position 339,952 of record NW_022261416.1, read on the forward strand.
CTGTTCACATATAAGTGATTTTGAAAATAAACATTTATTCTTTGATAAACACTTAAATGTAGGCTAAGACTGAGCAAAGGCCAACTCGAAATGGGAGTATAGCAGAATACCTTATGGTAAAATAAAAATGCTCTGCCATTTCGAGTCCCCAAATTCATTCTCACAATTCTTTGCCTTTTTCACCTGGTGACCATGAGATTTTCCTTTGCTGACACAAGCGAGAATGTTTTTTGAAAACCATTTGATACTGAATCGTTATTAATATAGTAAATGACTCTAATTATACCTGACAGATAACAAGGAGAAAACAGCTCCTGGACTGGCGAGCTTTTTCAACAACCAACCAAATCAGCAACCTTCTTCCAAGACAGGTATGTGAGATGTGTCTTATCAAGGGCGGAGACAGGGGAGGTCCCCTTCGTGGCAACAAAATGGCGGCTTTTCAGAATTTGTATATGTAATAGGACTCCATGCTGTCCAATTAAGAAATAATAGGACGAGGAAAATTCCGAGGACTGRCAAAATTGGATGAGGCCGTAGGTCGAGTCCAATTTGGCAGTCAGAGGAATTTTTTGAGTCTAATTATTTCTTGATTGAGGAGCATGAAATCCCATTACCTATTAATTATATAGCTRCCTAATTAATCCCATGTCAACAAGACCTGTCCAATTAAGAAAATAATTGGACAGTTACCTATATGGGATTAATGAGAAGCTGTATAATTAATACGGTAACTTTCGCGTTGTTTTAGTCTATTAAGTCTATGTATGCTTCCGATACCAATTCCTACGCTAGTGTGAGCAAACCTTAGCTAAGCTGAAAGTGGTAAAACTAGAGCAAACTATTGAATGTTGGAGCCAGTATTAACTTTACTCGAAACCAAGTTGAAAAGCAAACTTATAAATTAAAGCTACCCCCTAGTATCCAGTCAAGATATTCAGCTCAAAGGTCTTGTAATAGCCGTATTTTCCTTAATAACACTTGCTTCTTTATATAATCTTCATCTGACTAATAAAATGAGTTTTATATTTCTTTGCTTTGCAGAAAATAAAATAAATATTTTGCCAGAAAGCAATTCTTACTTCGCAAACCAACCCAGCGCTGGCGCCGCAACAGCACAAATTGGCGGTAAAGAAATGGAAAACACAGACGAGATGTCCTCATTTTCAGACGACGCATTTACAAAACAGGATTCTACAATTAACGATGAGCACCAAGCAGACTCTTTATTCGGGTCTCTTGCCTCGAAACTTTCTACTGCGTCTCAACCAAAAGATGACAAGACAATGGGAATGACTTCGAGTCCTTTTGTTTCCCAAGCTGAGATATCTGGTAAAATCCCCAAGAAAAGTAGTATGGGTGGGAATAGTGACGTAGATAACTTGAGCGATTACGTCAAAGAGGACTTCAGTGACGACGATTTGGGTGGTGGAGAAAAGGCCCAAAGCAGAGGAGGTAAGGGTGACCCAGATATGATTTTTTTCTCGTAGAAGTGCTTATCACAAAACTAGAAAACACTTTCTTTCCCCCAAATATCAAGAAAGGAAGTGAACACTAACTGACTCCCTGACTTCATTTCTTGAAGAACTTATTAACTGGTATTTTTGGATTATGAATTTAGATTTGCCTCCTTTGAACCACGGAAAAGAAAAAGCAGACAATCTACCCCCACTGCATCATGGGATCGAAACAGGTGCCCTGCCACCATTGAATCATGGGACGGCAAACGCCAAAGCTCTCCCCCCACTGAACCATGGGATGGATTCAAGTGTACTGCCACCACTGAATCATGGGACGGAAAACGCCAAAGCTCTCCCCCCACTGAATCACGGGATGAATTCAGGTATACTGCCACCACTGAATCATGGGAAGGAATTCGCGGCCAATCTTCCTCCGCTGAACCATGGTTACAAAGCAGAGTCGGTGTCCCCATTGAATCATGGGATGGAAACGGCTTCCAATCTTCCTCCTCTTTTACAAGGGGTAGAACAACAGAATATTCTACCACCATTGACTAATTATGGTAAGAACGTATTTGAGAATTATCAAGGTACTTCTCGTAACCTTGGCAACGATATAGCTTCGGACCTTGACCGTTATCAGGATTTTGTCAGCGAGCCGTTAACCGCTGATCCAGTTTCAAAGTCGAATATCGATCCCTTAGCTAGTAAAAACGACACTATATTAAAGCTAAAATCTGAAATCTCAGATTTATTAGATTCAGTCAAAGCAGGAAACCAGACTCAAAATCCAACGTCGCTTAGCAACCAAAATTATAATCAGCATTTTGATTTGGCAACGATAGACAATCATTTATCAAGACAGGATAATCTAGATCAGGAGGGGTCAAGGAAGTCCAACACAATGACCCTAACACCCAAGGTTACTACAAATCCCTCAGATTCGTTAAATAAGGACTCTGTCATAACTGACAAATACGGTAATTTTATAAAATTCGTTCCCAAGAAAAAAACGACGATAATTAAGGATAAAGATTCAGACAATGACGAGAATGTCGATCAGGATTCGCAGATCTTTAAGAATGATTCATCACTAAGAGCATCGGACGATACTTCGAGATTTTTTCTATCGCCTAACAATAACCTTGAAGACTTCGATAAATATCAAATTCATTCAAAATATTCCAAGATTTCAGAATTACCAGATCCATCGGTTTTCTATCAAAATTACCATAACTCACGGATAGATCCTAATTTACTTCCACAAATAAGTAGCTCAGAAAATGCTGATGTTAAGTCCAGGTTTCCAGGCTGGTTTCATCCTTTTGATAGGATTCAGAATCCCTCTGAATCAGTGAAGAAAGATATGAGTAATGATGAAGATATGAATCAAGAAATTGCAGGAACGTTTCTAGATGGCAATGGAATGAAAAAGGACACTTGGTTTACAACTCCACAAAATCAAGACTCTAATTTAAACCTCACGCGAAAATCATTCCTTAGGAAGCCTTCGTTACAAAGTACAAAACCTTGGACGCAGTCATTCTTACCTTTTGAAGCAAAGACCAGTACTATTTTATCGACAAAATTTAGCGAAGGAACCAAACCTAAGCCATCTGCATACTTGCCTACATTTTATACTGGACGTGCTAAGTCAGATGTAAACAAGTTAACAGACTCCACAGGCAACCCACTAAGAGTTCCTTTCCTAGGACGTAAGCCAGAGAATATAATAGCAACGCCAAGCACGATGAAACCTCTAAAGTCCTCATTCTTGGAGAGTGCTTTGTTTAACCAAGTAGAGAGGTCACCACAAGGATTGAACAGATCTGCAAATACCCATCGATTCGCTTCGTTCAACAAAGATCCTGGTTCCTCCAGTGACGACACAAAACAGGCAGCAAAATCAAACCCGACTGAATCATTCATTGAAGGGGCGTTGTTTAACCGTATTGATATAAACCCTTTAAGTATGAAAGGTAAGCAACAAGATGCATCGAGCAGCAAACAAGACAGTTCATCCAAGACAGTGTCCTTTGTAACGAACGATAACCAATTGGAAAATCCAGGCTTGAGTGATAAAAATACAAACCAAACAAACTTGTTTTCAGAGAAGCAACAAGATGACCAGGGCTCGACAAGAACAGGTATTCCACAGGATAAGAAGAATCTAGATTTAATTTCCGACTTCTTTTCAAATCGTAAAGATTCCTTAAAGAATGACAACGCCTTTGCTGGTTTTTATCCTGGGCAAATGACGTCAAACATGCATCCATGGCAACAAGAGCAAGGAACGACGTCATTTGCTGAGAACCTTGTGGCAAATCCACTAAAAAACCCAGTACAACTAAATAGTTGGAAAATGCCAACAGAATCTTTGACTCCGCTTCAACCGAGTAATAACGCGAGTACTTCGTTTCAAGTGCAGGATGCTTCAGTACCAAACCTTGCAACAACAGAAGATGGCACTTTCCAAGACAACAATCAGACGAAAATTGAGCCACAACTTCCAATACAGGGTATCCAATATGAAAATAATAATCCTATAAAAACAGGACAAAATGACCTTCAAAGTGAAACTAATCAACAAAGTTTGCCAATTCAAACTAGTTTAGAAAATGAGTCAAGTAAACAAGACGTACCCCAGCAAACCAGTTTTCAAACTGATTATACAGGTCAACCTGGTTTTACTCAGCAAACTAGTTATCAAACCGGTTTTGATACCACCCAAACAATGCCCTCTCAACAAACCAGCTTTCAAACATTTCCCTCCCAACAAGTGATTGATGGTCAGAACGGATACAACGATAAGTCGAGTGCATATCGAGTTGGACAAAGAACAGGGTACATTGGTCCCTTAGGAAGCCCATTCCTGGGTTTCGAACCTAAGATTGGTTTTAATGGCCCAGTATCAACAATCCACCACCATCTTCCTTACAAAAAGATTCCTAGTTCTGGAGACAAACTCAACGATTATAAACATAAAGGTAAGTATGTGGTCGCAACTAATCAGAGGTTCAACTCAAAGATCTTGATCACTCCGCAAGAAAGAAAACATGGATCGATGTCAGCAGACGTCCGGGGATTTCTCCATGGAAGAATTCCAAAGATGTGGCAAACTCAGCCTCAGACCCTCGGCTCACACGACTTCTCTCAGTGGACTGGAACAAGCAAGTTGGCCTCCATTCCAAGTTCACAAGGTTTGATTGATAGCAGAATATTGCGTGACATGCACCGGCATGTTTTAACTGCATGATTGGACTGGACAATTGAATGAAGACAAAAGGCATGTTAAAGAGTTGCGTGACAGGTATCACACTATGACAACGTTGTGTGACTGAGAAACATGGAAGATATTACCACGAATTGCCCGATTGCATGTTTAAGAAAAACGTGACGTTATGTGACAGAAAATGTTTGATGCGATCTCGTGACAAAGCATGTGTAACGCAATTACATCTCAGCAAAATATGATATAAACACTGTAAATAACATCATGCTTGATCAGTGGACATAGCATAGAAACTTATTACAGTACACCATCGTGACTGGAACGTGACATGTCACGCTATCGCATATACTACAGGCATGTCATAACGGACAGGGCATGAATTTCTAAGCATATTATATGTACAAATATCCAAATCTGTTTTTCTTATTATTATCTAATTGCACTATTGAATCTTTTTATCCATTGTCAGTGCTAATCAGAAAAACTTTAATGTAATTTCAATCTAAATCTCTCGATTATGTGTATATGTGGTGTTTTGGACATCAATAACAGACATTACTAACTGATCTATATATGTATACTAACTAAATAATGCACGTAAGATTGTCTATGCTACTTTAATTGGATGCCATTTTCTAAGGTTAAACTTTAGTATCGCATATGTAAATGAATTGAAATAATATAGTGCGACGAATAGGTGGTCATAAGGTTTCGTAATCAAATGGTAAAAGACAAATACATGGTGGCCATATTGGCGGTATTAATGAGGTATTTTTTGTTAAATACGACCAACATGGCGGCGATGACGTAACGTGTTTCGGTTGATCGTTACTTAAATTGTTAACTCACCATTATGTCTATTTTTATCCAATCAGATGAAAGCATTAAGAGCTATCGACCTCCTATGCTGCCTCCTCTCGAGCATGCGCAAAACAGCCCAGAGATGAACTTCTTTTTCTCCAAGCCAGCCAACACTGAAGGATCAAGGTTCAAAATAACTGCTGACCAGCTGAAGAATAGCTACCAGTCCTCGCCGAGTGCTGAGAGTGCCAACGTTTTGCCGCCATTGAACCACAATGAGCTGCCTCCTTTGAGGTACTCCTCTGAAGACCAATACAATGATCCAGGTGAGTGAGAAGAATGAACATTTTTATCTATAAATATAATAAGGGACAAGGTCAAGATAATGGTCCAATGCCTTTGCATCGAAGCGAGACGAACGGTGAGCTTGCAATGATACGGACCTTTTTTTAACACCTTGGACATTTATTCACATGTCTTTATCATTGCGAGGTCACCATTCGTATTGATTCGATGCAAAGGCACTGCTACCTTTCGAGATGGTACAAAGATAGCCAAAGATGTTTTGGGAACTGAGAGGAATCTTTTTTCTTTTAAATATATATTGTATATTTTTATATTGTATATTTTTCCATTATATTTAAAACAGATACAAGAACAAACCCACCACCAATCTATCCCTACTCCATCCCCCCTGAGGGTACAGCTGCCAATCATGGCTACACAGAAAATAATGACTATCAGGTAAATGACAATTCTGTCATTTTAACAAAAAAGCTGAGACCCTTCATAAAATAACTTATAAATCTCGCGCTCTGACTGGTTAAAAGCACACAGCGCGCGCTCGCACTTCGTCCTTCGTGTCTAAAATAACGTCTATTGTTATTTGTATTTTATAAAAGCGATAAAAAGCCTTGCCCTCTGAGGTGCGTGCTATGCGTCATGCTTCTTCTGACAATTCCTTTCTGTTCAGTCAATCCCCGCGTGCTTTACAACTGCACACAAAAAGTGCGCGCGTTTTCAATTTTTGATATGCTAAACATAGCTGCAGCTGCTTTTACATCTTTTATCTTTCATGCGTTTTCTTTGACAGTCCGACGACATCTCTGATAATGATAATGAAAAAACACCGAGACAGTGGTTCCCAGAAGGAGGGAATCCGTATCCAATCCCACTCCCCCCAGAGGGTGATCAAAGTGACCAACTACCAAAACCAACTGAGACTAAAGAAGGAGGAATTGGAAAGAAGAATCTAATTCGACCAAAACCAGGTGAGAAAACCAGTTAGCTCGGCTCTTACAACATGTTTAACAGGTTTTGTTTTCCACTAAAAAAAGTTACAGAGAAACGGCCGGTAACTGTAAATACCAAAGACTCATTTTGCCTTGCCAAGTTATATTCATGATACTTTCTCGTGTTTACGAGTCTTTGAATAGAGGTTTTGGAGGAGGCACAACAATAGAGTCTTTATCTCATAGGAGACTGAATTCTTTCTCATGTCAATCAGATTAGACCAGATTTATTTGTTCATGCCTCCTGTCATGGCTGCAATCACGTGATGGCACAATGCCTCTATACAGCTCTTCCATCTTTCTACCTCCCTTCGTTTCTTTGTCCTTCTACGTCATTCTCATTTACTGTTTTATTGATTTGTTTGTCTTCTTGTTTATCGATTTTATCTTCATGCACGCCAATCTCTCGGTTATCATCTTGAGAATTTTTTACTTTTATCAAATGTCACAATTTTCCCCTTCAATGTATTTACTACAGAACTATAGTCCTATAATACCGAATTTTTTACCTATTTTAACTTCAACAGATCTGCAGTGTGGAAGTGGATGGACAGGGGCTCTTGGTGATTTCGGAACATTCTGCTACAAAGTAGTTTACGGAAAAAGCACGTGGGATAACGCCCGCAAGAGTTGCAAGTCAGCGGGAGGCGATCTCTTTAGTGTCAYCAATGCGTATGAGCAGCGGTTTTTAGAAAACTTTACCAACGTAGAATCGTGGCTAGGATATCGTGACAAGTCTCTTGCTGGAACATGGCGATGGAGCGATGGAAGCAAGTATGTAGAAAAATATGATTCTTAAGAGTAATAATACTCAAGGGAATGACACATGATATTAAATGAGAAAATTATAATTAAAGAAATCATAGTTAAGAGAATGACACGTGATATGAAATGAGAAAAATATGCTTTCAAAAGAAACGATACTCAAAGAAATGTCACGTGTTAGGAATGAGAAAATATTGTTTCAAAAAGAAATAATACTCAAGAGAATGACACGTGTACTAATTGAGAAGACAGTTCTAGTTCTTATCGACTTTATAAGTGCTATTAATATGTTTAATAAAAGTGTTTTCATTGTCAAGATCTGTGTATACTGACTGGGATAGTAGTGCTAAGGATGACCATGGTAAGGGAAGAGATTGTGTCGTCTTGGACGCCAATGAAGGCAAATGGAGAGACGCGTCCTGTTCACAGAAACATTCCTTCCTGTGCAAGAAAAATGCTGATGGTTTGTAAACTCTTATCGTAATTTCATAATATCTCCTCTAGTTATGACCAGTGACATGACCAGTATAGATCTAAAAGCTTCCAAATGTTATCGATCCCTAAAGCAACCTCTGGGCTGATCTAAGTCAGGGCACGGCTAACTCACAGATCTAACCCTGAAACAACCTCTGGGCTGATCTAAGTCAGGGCATGGCT
>NW_022261416.1:356734-369508 GCF_009602425.1 Actinia tenebrosa
GTTTCGCTAAGAATTAAGAATCACGTGAATCAAGGTCATGGTCACGTGAATGTAGATAATACGGGTTGGTCATTGAGTTAGGTTGTCACGTGGGTAGACATCACGTGACTGGTTGTCAAGCCAAAGATTAGCATTGGATAAGATTTTTATGTCTAAAAACTTCAAACGGTTCGGGCTGTCACATGTGTGTGACCAGTTGACTGTTGATTGCTATATACACGTGTGGTCATGTCTTGGGCCATGTCTTGATACTTTTATTTGTCACGTATTTTCCAGGTGATCCATTCGCTGGTGTGATCCGTGAGGTCTGGCAGGGTATTCCTGGTTACAAGATAACAGATTTGACATCAAACACGAACTTCCCCAACAACCCGTCCAGTATCGAGGTACTCGACAAGTTTGACGCTCCACATAATATCGATGACAACTACGGTGCAAGAGTCAGAGGCTACTTCAAGGCTCCAGAGACAGGAAAGTACAGGTAAGAAGGGAAAACAAGCTGAAGTAGGGAGAGACTATATGGCAAATAAGGGACGGTGTGGAAGATATTGGAAGATGGTTTAAACCAAGAAAAATATAATCTACTAAAACGGATAGTCCTAGTTACAATTTCCTTCAACCCTTGTTGAATATTTTCAGATTTTACTTGGCCGCCGATACGACTGGAGAGTTATGGCTAAGCACAGACGAGAGYGAAAGTAATGTAAAGAAAGTAATAGCAATCAACGGATGGACAGACCATAACCAATGGCTGAAGTAAGTGATTCATCAGTAAATAGATAATGTTAATGATGCTGGTACAAAGGGCATAGCGATTAATATCACAGTTCGGTCGATAATTAATGATGAAATGGTCCGCCGCAATGTACTCTTGATTGAAATGGTGATGTGTGTGTTGATACTGATGGTTGTGGTTGCGATAGTGATGACGATGCCTGAGATGTTGCCGTTGTTGATGATGGTATTGATGATGATGATGATGATGTTGATGATAATGATGATGATCAAGACGATGTTGATGATGCTCTTGATGATGATGATGGTGTTTTTGTTGATCATGATGTCAATGGCGAAGATGATGTTCATGTTGACGATGTTCATGATGATGATGATGATGATGATGATGATGATCACGATGATGATAAAAGGGTAAAAAATTTTAAAAAAAGGGTAAGGTGGTGATGTTGGCAGTGATAATGTTTATGATGCTCATGATGATGATGATGATGATGATAATGATGAAGGGATAGTGGTGCTGATGGCAAGCCACAAACCTACATATAAGAAACTCGAACACCGTTGAAATACCAACACGTAGTGCAATAATTAATGACGTCCATGCAGCATTCATAACAATCAGTCCAAATTAGCGTATGTTTCCGTCTGATCAAATATCACCTCTTGTTCGTTTTTTAGTCATCTTAGCAATGAAAAATATATACAGCTTTTACTCTTCTTCATTAGAAAAATTAGACTACTATCTTTGAAATCCAATTTTACAAGTTTGCAAGAAAATCGTATCCGCTGTATTTGTCAAGTCACTAATTATCTAAGTTTCACTTCCTTTTATATCTCGTTAACAGCCCAGACTATTCTCTTTCGGACAACTATCTTGTTTATAATATTTCTTTTTATTTACTTACAAGATCTACGTACACAGGAAAAGGCTTATTAATGACTTTACTTGCATAAATATTAACGGTTTAAAATTGTCTTTTATTAGAGTGACTATAGAGTCGTCTTTAATAGAAAATGGTTCCATTCACTGACAAGACTTTCAACGTTTTTTTAAGAACTGTACTTACGCTGTAATTTGCTGAACATGATCTAGCTAGGTAGATTATTCTAGTGGAAATTCCTTCCATATCTTTATTTCTATAAATGGTAAAATCTCCTTATCTTTTATAAAAAATAAAAAATAATCCCATCGACTGACAAGATTGTCAACGTTTTTTAAAGAACTGTACTTACGCTGTAATTTGCTGAACATGATTTAGCAACGTAGATTATTCTAGTGGAAATTCCTTCCATATCTTTATTTTTACAAATGGTAAAATATCCTTATTTTTTATAAAAAAATACTCCATTAACTGACAAGACTTCCGAATTGTTTCAAGAATCTGTATTTACGCTGTAATTTGCTAAGCATGACTCTGGCAACGAATATATATTTTTACAAATGGTAAAATATCCTTATCTTTTATAAAAAATAGAAATTAATTCCATCGACTGATAAGACTTTCAACTTGTTTCAAGAATCTGTATTTACGCTGTAATTTGCTGGACATGACTCACGAAGATCATTTTCGAGAGGAATTCCTCCCATATATTTCATTTTTCAAATAGTAAAATCTTCCTGTCTTTTATAGAAAATGGTTCTAATGACTTACAAGACTTTCTTTAGCAATCTGTATTTACGCTGTATTTATCTTTGTCCAAAATGGCCCCAAAATACTCAGAAATTAGCATTTTTCTAATCTTTAAATTATAGCATTTTTAAGAAAAATTATTTAAACTCGATTYGAATAGTCATAGACATAGATATATAAAACAAATTCGAATGCAAAATAATAGAAGAAAAAAATAGAAAACAGAAAGACGAGGAATGAATGAATATATTTGTCAAGTCAAATCAAAGCGAGCTTAAAAAAAGATATCATTGAAAAAAACTATTTAATATCTAAGAGAAAATTTGACAAAAAAAAAATGATAGTTTGCTTTTTAAGAAAAACAATTTTTTGCCTCAAAGTCCGACATATTTTAATGTGTTTATTAGAAGAAGATTTTAACGTGAATCTTATAATAAGGAATTATAAGATCTGAGATGCTATTTCAATATTGCTTCGTTAATAAAGCCTCGCGAAAACTGAARGTGTTTATCAACTGACGATTCAATCTGATTGTGACGTCCCCACTTTCATATCTCTCAATTAAATCCTTTTGCATGCCCGACGTCAATACACGCACATATATCCCACATTCATCSCCTTTAATGTATCTCAGAGAAGTGAAAGCTTTATTGAAATAATATTGGAAAGGATATTCTTTTCGTAATCCATTTAAGATTTAAGTTCTTTTTCAATATGATGTTTGTCGCTATGACGTGGGAACCTTGAAAAGTTTTCAAACTTCATTATTTCTGAGTTGCCACAAAAGATTTTTTCCAATGTAAAAATGTTCTATTCACGAGATAAAATAATTTTTCGTGACAGTCTAGTAAGTTCTAATTTTTCCATCCAACTTTTATCGTGTCCCAATTTGTATTTATTCTAGATGCTTCTGATCTCTTGATTTGTTTTAGCTGCTTTCGATAAACTTATACAACTACATTTGTAGCATTGTTATCGTCTACATCTAACAGCATTATAAAAACATGGATTTTAGTATTTCATTTCATCTTTGAAGAGATTCAAAATTTTAATTCCTCATTTTACAAGCAGCCCAAAAACGCGACACTTCACTCCATTGTAATCATAAATGAAATTAATTGGGTGTGATTCAATTAGGTCTGTGAGAGTCTAACATTTCAATGAGCTGTTTAAACTATAAGCCTATCATAACCTGTGTTTACTGACTGCCATGTCTTGAACTGTTGCTTTAGGCGTTACATTGTGAAATATTTTTGAATAGACTAAAATATCTTCATTAGCTCACTCCCTTTTACTTGAGAATTACAAAAATAAGAAAGTTATAGAAAAGAGTTTTCAAAATCCGGTGTACTTGGCATTACAGTGCATTTTGGAACTGTTTTTAAGGACCATACATCGACTCTCCCGTAAGCGACCACCCCGGGGCCAGGAGAAAGTGGTCGCTTACGGAAGATGGTCGCTAGAGGTAACACAGGAAGCCCAAACAATGGGAATCCTAACACAGGAAGCCTAAACCATTTATAATTTGTAACTCACGTGTTACATCTACTGTATTAACGAAGCACTTTAAACTGTTTTAGTAAACTGTGCTATATGTTTACAGTACTATAATTCGTCGGGTTTTTAATACCCGATGACTCTTTGTTCTTAAATTTTTTATTCTGTCATTGACTGGCTCTTGGGTGGTCGCTTACACGGGAGAGGAAAAACAATGAAAAATTCCAAAATTTTAACCCCAAAGGTGGTCGCGGTCGCTTACGAGAGTGGTCGCTTGCGAGAGAGTTTTTTTACAGAGTTAATATGGGGAACAAAACGGGAAATTCAAAAAATGGTCGCTTACGGGAGAAGGTCGCTTACGAGAGTGGTCGCTTACGAGAGTGGTCGTTCAAAGAGAGTCGACTGTATTTTCTATTTTCTTCCCTAAAATATTCCCACATTGCACTACAATCTGTAGGCAACTGTGGAGTAATATTTCATTCATTCAGTGAGTCAGTCAGTCAGTCAGTCGGTCAGTCAGTCATTCAGTCAGTCAGTCAGTCAGTCAGTCATTCATTCAGTCAGTCAGTCAGTCAGTCAGTCAGTCAGTCAGTCAGTCAGTCAGTCAGTCAGTCAGTCAGTCAGTCAGTCAGCCATGCCATTCGATACCAATTCAGTCTACTATTATGACTCGAAGTTTACAAATAATGAATATTTTGTCCAAAAGAAAATATAAGGACATTTTAACCACAATACTACTGAAAGAATATGACAAATTATAACTCATTAATATTTTTCCAGTTTCTTCTAGCAACGCTACATCGGCCAATCTCATCTTTACAATATACACCAAATGATTTAATTATGTCAAAATTCTACATAAATGACCAAAAGAGGCTCTTAACTTTTTGTCATTCAAATTTGGTCTTTGTTTATTTAGTAGTGGCAAGAATATAAGAACCAGGCCTAGTAGACATGCATTGATCATTCATGACAGAACCACTCCAATACTGTCTTCATTTGTTCACGATCTTGGTGAAAAACACAAAGACAAGCAAAAGTTTACTGGGAATCAAGAACTGGATCAGTTTTACGAGGTCCCACAGAAAATTGTCGAGAGATTTTTTTGAAATTCACTCGCTGAGAAAAAAGGATACTTTATTTTACGGTTTGACAAGAAATATGAACATGTTTTTGTTTTAGCGTKAGTAAATGAATTCAAAATTATTATTTTTTTGATATTGGAACAAGCGAAATCTTAGGACTGAGGATTGCAATTTCGCAACAGCAGCAGGGTCTTTGTTTGTGAACATCTGGAATTAAGATTTCAATAAAGATGGAAGCAGAGAGGAGAAGGATTAACTATCGCAGGAATAAGAATAATTCAGAGTATTTACAACTTCTGGACGGTAATCAAAAGCGTAGCAAGGTGAATATTCTACAACGACCAAATATGAAAAACAATCTGGTGAACAATTCTTCAACATCTCAGCTACCACGCGTGAACACGAACTCCTTTCCCAGAGCAAGAAAGGAAAAAGACGATGGATATCTTATCGAAAGAAAAAAATGGAACACACACAACTCTTTATCCAAGGAATTATCGAGGCAGACATCAACTATAGATAATTATTCATCCGGATCACGAGGATTTCACGCCAGAGATCGAATTGTATGTCCGTCGTTGAAAAACAGAATATCCTTTCCACTGATTAGCTCAGTCGATAGACGAGTTTTAGACTCGTTGGGAAGTTACGAATCTGCATCCTCGAATCTGAAGAGAAAAGATTTCTTTTTAAGTGACTCGGCGCTGGCAATACGATCTATTGAACTCAAGCCCCGCCAAACAAAAAAGGCACRAAAGTCTAAAACCCCGCCAAAGCTGCCTAACGAATCAGAAACAAAGCTCAGTGACCCTATTTTTCCAAGTCTATCCAGGAACGARAAAATCGAACCTTTGTATATGTTCTCCTCGCCATTGTTTTCTCTGTCAGATGATGGGGAATCCTTGGCGCCTTTTCTAGATGGCATTTCTCTATCTCCACCACCCCCATCAGAATTATCTTTCTCATCCCCTTCACATTCGCCGTTATTTTTTTCACCAAGCTACGATTTTCTAGACTAGATTGAGTCAGAGCGCTGCGTTGGTTTATCTTATACTGATCAACTGACATCACACCTGCACTATACTAAAGCCTTGTACATCGTTCTCTATAAAATTCATTCGCATAAAAAAAAAGCATTAGCATTTGGCTTTATTCAAGAGTATATCTGTATGTAAAGGAACCTGGAACGAAGTCGTGGGCGAAGGAAACAGATGGATAAAAAAACTGTACGGATTTTTTGATTTTAAAAGCGAAATTCACTTGTTAAATTGAAGTAGGTAGCTTTATCTTATAACATTATTCTATCGTGGAATCCTGTCATGAAATCATAACATTCGATAGAAACAAATGTCAATTCTCAAAGTTYATATTGTTTTGTCTATGAAACAGCAATAGAAATGCAAAAATGTCAAGACAAATGATATTACATAACGTGTACTTTGATTCAAGGTTTGACCGGGTAAAAAAAAACAAAAAACAAAAAAACAACATTCGTTCAGTTGTCAAATCAATTTCGTAAATCCTTCTATATGCGCTAGGGAAGAATTTAAAAAATATCTAAAAGATGTACTCTAGTTCAGCCCTACTCATATTAGCTTTATTGAACGCCAAGAATTCATTTTTTCTAAGTTAATACATAGATACCTTGATGAACGTGAATTTTTGAAAGAAAAACTTCAATTAGCAATACGCAGTTWAAAATATTTGACACTTGAAAAAAAGGCAATTTTGTTCGTCATTATTTTTTCGCTTCGGATTCTGATTATCGTTTGTGAATAAAATATTCGATTAGAGATGTAATTAAATTTATAGCATATCGTTGATTGTAGTAATGCTGACAACGCTTGCGACCCCCTACGTCTGTGCTAATTGGCAGTAATGTATATCGGACGGATGTTACTTTTATTCCTTATTGTTATTCTCGCTAAGCTGTTGGAAAGGATTTCAAAATTTATTATCAAGTCCCACGGCGTACAGACATGTAAARAAAGGCAAAAATATTATTTGATTTTAGTTATTTTTAGACGCGAGGATGTTTTATTCGAGTTGTCATACTTCTTTATAACGTGTTTTTTCTTTTTTTCCGCTTTCTCTCTTTTTCTGGTCTTATTTTTCCTTCATCTACCCATCTATTCTTCCATCCATCCATCCATCCATCTTTCTTTCTTTGTTTCCTCCTTTTTTTCTTTCATTCTTTCTTTTTTTAATAGTCATAATTTAAAATAGTGAATTATCACTTTCTTAATATTGTCTTATACGCACTATGTGTATTTTAGCCTTTAAAAACTAGTTTCGTTGTTACAAACTCTTCAGTTTAGCTAGAACAGTAACGATTCGTYGTTTACATTCGTCAACCTCTTGAATATCAAATAAAGAATAACACAAGGAAGTCTTTCTTTTTTTCTTTCTTTCTTTTTTCTTTCTTTCTTTCTTCTTTTTCTTTTTTTTTTTTCTTTCTTTCTTTCTTTCTTTCTTTCTTTCTTTCTTTCTTTCTTTCTTTCTCTTTTTCTCTTTCTCTTTCTTTCGTTGGTTCGTTCGTTGTTTCGTACGTTCGTTGTTTAGTTCACTCGTTGTTTCGTTCGTTCGTTCTTTCTACATTTTATCCCTTCCTCCTATCAATCATCCCATTACACTGCTTATTTTTCCTATTCTCATTTTTCTTATCCCATCCAATTCCTTATACCATAATATTTTCCCTTTAAAATTACTTTCTCAAGTGGATTCGAGAACCCTCCYCTATCTTGTAATTCCATCCCTCTTGACCAACTCATTTACTATTAGACATTGAGGTCTCTTAACTCAAGMACTTCTCCTCTAGATAAGACAGATTGAGAGTGACGCTTAAACTCTATGCAAATTCACTAATTAAACCTGTTCAATTTTGTGAGTATATTTTGTTCGCATAGAAAACCATATTCCATCATTAGCCAAGAAAATCGCAAAGTAAAATTTGTCTTCGACTGGCTAATATTAATGAGAAAAATTATTTAATTGAAGTTAGGCGAGGGTAACATTGGATTATTATTTTTGAAGGATTATTTCAAAATGTTTTTGATTGGTTTCTGCTATTGGATACTGTTCGCAGCTTGAGGTAAATGATTACAAATGATATTTCGAATTCCAACTAGTTTTGTTACACTGACTAGATTTTGATTGGCTTTGCTTTCATGGMTTTTCTTGACGGCTCAAAGAGGACAAGCGCTTCTCAGTCGTGACATATATCTCTTTTCTTATTTTTCTCTCATTAGGTTTCTAATAATAAATCTTATTAGCGTCATTCAACAAGATTTACTTCTGCTTTTTTGTTTAAATTTCCAACTTTTTTTAATTTTTAGGGCCGGTTGTTCAGAAGTGCTAAAACGACATGTGCGCGCGTTGCAAATTTTCCCCGGTAAAACTTAAAAGTCTAATTTCTTAAAAAGCGGAAAGTCTTCAATGTGTTTTCAAATACACTACCAGCCTCTTTGACTCTCAAAAACACGATATAAAATATTGTTCAGGGTGACGCGTGCGCATCACTCTTTCCCGCCAAAATCAATGGTGAAGTGACATCAAATTGCTAGGGAACAAAGTTGATATTTTTCAAAGCTATGAAGTGGAGAAAGATTCGCAAATTATCTATATAAGTATTTCATGACAATATTCCTTTGGCCAACACTACCGGTCTCCGATCACGTACAACATCAACGGTCTCTAGGATAAAGACTAGYTTATCTATCAATACGTCTCATCGTTGGTCTTCGGCAGATCTTTTATTTTATATACCGCTTTGTTTGACTTCTCTGTCTTTGGCTGACTACCACGTTGTTTGCTCAGCTGTTTTGAGGATTTGGCGGTTCAGGTTTTGAATTCAATTGAGGATTTCCTTCTAGACAGGTTCGGTCATTGGAGAGTGTATATTATTTTAATCTCTAAGATTATCTGGTAGAATCTTATCTTACTCGTCTCTTGTGTTTTCTGAGGGGCAAAATTCTAGAAAATTCGATGTCAAACGACATATTTAATACACCATATCTTAGACTTTAAATTTGAGGAAGTACAAGTTTGATATTATATATTAAGYGGTCATTATTATAACATATATTCAGTAACGAATGACTTAGTAGGAATTATTAAAGCGGTGTCACGTGGTGTTAGTGGACTTAATTTCAATTTTCATTCGTTCTAGTTTATCATTTTATTTTAATTTCATCTAATATGTCATCTACACATATTTTTATAATAGTTCTTGATTCATTTTTCGCATAATATTCATGTCTTTTGGAAAACGAATTAAATCTGATGATCCTGTGCCACAGGGTACCCAGCACACTAAGATTGAAAATTGTTAAAAAAACTCTTACCAAAGGCAATCCACCACAGGCAACACAGGAACAAGAAAAAATACTACCTTCATACACTACTAATTAGAGTGTCATTCCCTTGAGTGTGATGTTTTTACTCACCGGAAACGATACCTTATGATAAAAATCATAAAAATCAAAACAATTGTTTCGGTATTGAGGATAATATTAYGGTCTAACCACAGGTTTCCCGAGCAGAAGTCAGAGCACATTCATCTTAAGAAGGGTCGTTACTACTACTTTGAGGCCTATCACAAGGCAGACAARCTAGCTGACTGTGCGTCAGTAGCAGTGGAGTTCCCAAGTGGACATTTTGAAGGACCAATCAAGAGAGTTCATTTGAGCTGGAGGTTGCCAGGTGAGTAGATTGTGCGCATGCGTTCACGATGATTTTTACTGACATCAGATATCAAGCGATTCAGTGAAATCATTGAAACATTCATTAACAGATTTACCAACAGTTTTGCCTGCATATTTGAACAGCGSTAATTCCCAACTAAAACTCATTGTTTAGTCGTCGTTGTGCAATCATTTATTTTTTCACATTTTACTTTCGTTCATTCATGATTTCATTCAGTTTTTGATTCTTTCCTTTGTTTATTGCACTTTTTTCAGATGGTATAACTGGCCCTGGACCATCATCAGAACAAGAAGGTGAACACTATATTTATATTTTCTACTTTCATTTATTCCCAGCATTTCTRGATAATTCGTGTAATTTTTTTGTTCATTTTTATTCATTTTTTTAATTTTTTWAATTTTTGTTCATTTTAGCCATTCCCAAACCCGTTGGTCTCTATCCTCTCACAAAGAGTTTTGGCGCCAAGGACGCAAGTGGTAACAATGACAACGGTATCCTTAGCAACGTCAAGTTAGCCGACGGTCCAGACGGTAAGGCATAATCAGATAGTTAACACAAAGATTGAGCACCCTCGGAGATGTTTTATTACCTTCAAATTGGACAACATAACGACCTATTACAGATACTAATAGCTTCTATCGTTCGTTAGCCACTAGATATTAAGTGCTATCCTTGAAAAACCAGAGCAAACTAKGCGGGAGGGACGGGCAATTACGTCCACGAATTTCCTGGCTATAAGTCATGGCTTAAAAGCCTTTCCATTATTGAAATATCTAGGACTTTTGAAGTCTAGGGCCACACGAATTTCAATGAATGGCTACGAAGTGCCTCTCGAAAGTTAAGAGCAARAAAAGGACATGCATTAARAGAGAAAAAGAGAGAAAGAAAGCTAAGAGATGTAATTTCATTTTTTCTTYTCGTTCAAAGGTTTATCTGAAAGTGCATACGAGTTCTTAGGGAAAGAGGATTCCTACATTGAAATCCCCAAGAGCAGACAGCTCGATACCAAGAACTCCATGACGGTGCTGGCCAACATCTACCCAACAGGCAACGGTGGCCCAATCATCAACTACAAGACAGATGGCTGGGGAGTACATATATGGCAGTTTGAAAGCAATGAGTTGTTCGTACGTTTCGTGCATAGAAATGGAGTCTTCCATAAACCAATTGGATCACGTGTTATAGAGGTAAGCTGACATGCGCAGAATAAATCAACTACACAATGACGTCACATCGCCAAATCAAACTTCGATTTCATGGAAGGAGAATTAACAAGGATGACAGAAATAGTTTCTCGCTTCTCGTAGGACTATCTTCTATGCAGTAAAGGAAGTGGTTGAGCAATTTTCGAAAAGTTACTTTTAAACCAAGGAAAATATACCAAAAAATATTGTGCATCATCGCTATCTGCTATTTCATTTTGAGTTGCTCAAAATGGAATACACTCACGGAATTTTTTCACAATCTATACACTATGTTTTATAAAAGTTACACTGATTAGAGCAAATGGTTTTTAACTAGATTTGATATTTCTATGTTGACCCAAAATGCATTGCAGCATTCTAGCATTAAATCGATAATTAAACATCATTTCTTGTATATAGAGAGATATAAAGAGACAATTGTATTTTTTCTATGGCATTAAATAATCATCTATTGACTCACCATTAATGATCAATAATCTGACATCCATTCCAATTTTTGTAGCTAAACACATGGAACCAAGTTGGTGCCACATACGATAACTCTACCGGTGTTGCWAAACTCTGGCATAACGGAAAGATGGTCAAGAGTAGGAACATTGGACAAATCAGACTTGCTACTCAGTATCCAATAAGAATCGGCGCACGAGATGGCGATGATAGAAGGTATTCTGGTAAGATCGCGTGCGTGCAGATCTACGATAAAGCCATGGATCAACAACAAATAGGAAACCTTAAAGTCTGTCCTGTTAAAGGTAAGTTAATAAGGAAATGTCTTTAACAATTATTGAAGTGCAACCACCTGACCTAAAAATCCCTTGAGATATAAATAATGAAACAGCCGCCATCTTGGTTGGTCTAACAAAAGTAGCTTAATGAGGGATGTTTTTTAAAGTTAGCCAACATGGCCAAAATCACAAAGCTGTTATCAAGCTGACGTAATTCGTGTTGCACACGTATGTATTAATACTGTTTTTTTACGTCATTAGCACCCGTGGTAGAAGAAGATGAGTCTGGTTCAGGCTCAGGAATGTGGGACGCACCTCAAAAAGTCGACCGTAAGTATAGCTGGGCTCAATTAGCTGATCAAACTCTTTAAACCATTAGCTATTCAACCAAAACCCGTGGCATTTTGGTTAACTCGTATTGTTCCGTAGTATGTACATTCCTTACTATACAATGCACCTTAATAAAAGAAAAGAACACATTTGTACACAATCGAGACTAAGACTGAGCAAAGGTGAACTCAAAATGCGAGTATTTCGCACAAGATAATCCCAGGCCAATATAATCAAGTGCACTTGTAACGAAGCTTTCTGAGTAAATTTGGAAAACAAAATCATTTTATGGACAAAGTCTAGGAATAATTTACCATTTTTGGCAAACTTTGGCTTTGGCTTTACGCATGGCTCGTTCTGTTTCTCAGAATTTGTTGGGTAAAAGCTCAAACTGGAGGAAAATGCTTGCTACATCTGTCCTTATAGAGGCTTTGAACCATCACGTGATGGCAGCCATGACAAGGTCGAAACTGATTTACATGAGAAGGAATTTAGTTTCCCAGGGTGGAAAGACTCTATTGTTGTGCCTCCTGTCATGGCTGCCATCACGTGATGGAGCAAAGCCCTTACAACTTATCATAAAAACTTACCATAAAACTTATCATCTACTAACAACGTTGTATATACCTTCATGTAGATACTGGTGTTGCACTTTCTCACGAAGTTGGAAAATACGACAAGGACGAAGAGGCAGATGACTTGATTCAAGGTGCGACTCAATATACTTAATATCCGTCTTTACCAAGCAGGTCTCTCTAAAAAACATATTATCTATGAAATTACAGTGCGATTATTTTTYATACAAATTAGCCAATCACGATTGAGTATCAAAATAATACAATCTGTACGAATTTTCACA
>NW_022261416.1:373732-389541 GCF_009602425.1 Actinia tenebrosa
CAACATGCTTAAGCCAAGTTTTAGCTGCTATTTACAGTCGTAAGCAAATTGTACAGTCAATTTACACGGTACACCTTTTCCTCACAACTGTCGAGCACAACATGCTTACGCCAAGTTTTAGCTGCTGTTTACCGTCGTAWGCAAATTGTACAGTCGATTTACACGGTAAACCTTTTCCTAACAACTGTCGTTCGCAACATGCTTACGCCAAGTTTTAGCTGCTATTTACAGTCGTAAGCAAGTTTTATGGTAGATTTACGTCGATTTGCGTGTCATCATCATGTTGAGCTCGACTGTTGTGAGAAGATATCGTACCGTGTAAATTTGCCTTTACAAGTGACTGAATTATGGCATCGTGAAATAACTTAGAGACAAAATAACACCTGATTGAGGAGACCTATGACTACTTTAAGTTTATTTTCGTTGCGCATCTTGAAGCAAATGTACGGTACGATTTGTTTCTAAATAYTACATGACGTGGTAGTAGCAAGTAATGGATTTTTGACTTCAGTATCAAAGCCAGATGCAGAGAACCCAGTCGTCAAAAGAACCAAGATTCCCCGRGCAGAAAAGAAACAAGGAAGTGAGAAATACCAGAAAAACAGCACATCTAATGGTGTAATAGGTAAGAAACGAGGTTTTTAAACCAGAGTTTAACCGGAGTTTGATATTCGCTTACCTCATATCAACTCTTCGGGTGCCTGGAACTTTTCGCATCATTCCTGGAATATGGATCTTTTTCACATGGCTATGTTGGTCGGAGTATTACATACTGTACTGGGTGTCCTTGCGCACTCTATCGTTGCAGGATAGGATTTTCACAGTGCTCCCTAACATAAAGGACCATAGATCAYTTTGATTGAATGTAATGTTTTTCCATTTCAGACCACATGTCATTTCCTAGAGRACCATTTCTTTGTACGGTTGTACATGAAAAGTGGATACAACTCCAAAAAAATCTTATTCCCAAAAGACCCCTTGCAGCACGTTGGAATGCAGCTCAATTTGGAGGACATGACAATAGGATATCTATTCTCAGGAGATTGAAATTCTTATATTTTGTCCTCCAAATTGAGCTGCTTTGACGTTACATGCAAGTGGTGTATAGAATGGCTTGTAGTCTGAAACGGCAACATTACGCCTCTGCTAAAATAATCTATTAGGAATATTCTTTATTTCTTTTCCTCAAACAAAACTTTAAGTTGATCTTTTTCTCTACAACAGAACAAATGCGCGAAGAGAAAAAAGAAGACGTCCTCCTGCTCTTCCAGAGACTCGGTTGCTACGCAGACAACCCAAGTCGCCACGACATGCCAACTAAAGCAGACATCAAGTCAGTCAGCCAAGAGGAGTGTGTGCGAGCATGCGCACTAAAAGAGCAAGGCTTTTCGTACTTCGGGCTTCAAGATTCCAACCAGTGTTACTGTGGGCACGGGTATGGTAAATATGGACGATCTGATGAGTCGTTGTGTAATAAACGATGTAATGGTAATAACGATGAAAACTGTGGAGGAAACTCGACCAATATGGTCTACTTTTTTGGCCTTGGTAAGTCATAAGTATAAGTCGGTGTTATTTGTAGAAACATTTAAAGATGTCTTTATTCTCGCGTACCAGTCTTCATATTAGAGCTGCTCTATTTGACTGCCATCTCTTGCCAGTCGAGTTGACTGCATTCCCCGAAAGGTATTATGGGTCAAATAGTTTTGGTTAGCCTTTTCGTAGCAGGGGCTGAAAACAATGTAGATTTCTCGTGTTGAATAAACTAGAATTCCACGATGAGTTTCACTAGTTGCATTTATGATAATTGTGAAGAATAAAATGGGTTTATATTATGGTTCTCTTGGCAGAACCATGGTAATGCTAATCAAAATAGGATGTTGAATTTTCAATTCTGATTGCTTGACCTTGAGTTTGTTCTGAAGGTCATCTCAGCTGGTATGCTTCATCCTTTAAATCTGGCTCATCATATACAATGTAAAATGATAAGTTTTTTTAAAAAAGTTACCCGTTCTCATAGCCTCAATGAGTTCTCTGTCTTCCGTGTGGCTCAGCAATAAAGACCGATGAAGGATGGAGAGATGTATGTAACGAACCGTTAAATCTTAGGAAGAATACTAACACTATCTTTATAGATTTTGGGACAAAACAATAGGCCGTCTTTTCTCTTGCAAAACAAATTCACTGTTTTGTCCCCCAGAACAATTCCTCTCGGGACTCAATGCAAGGGGTCTATATTCCAATCTGTTGAACGACCCCTAACATAACGTATAAATATGTTGTCTATACAGGGGCAAACTACACAGTCAAGGTCTACACAGGAGACAGGGACAATGCTGAATCTGATGCTAAAGTCTACATCACTCTGTATGGAAACAAAGGAGACTCGGGCTTCAGAAAGCTGAGCGCACAAACATTTACTAAAAAAGAGTAAGTCATGCATCTGTCCAAATCCCTTCTGCTGATCCTTTGTCAGGTCTCTCCTCTACAGTTTTCTATTTCCCTAAAACCTAACAAGCTATCAATTCGATCTGTGAGTTAGCCGTGCCCTGACTTAGATCAGCCCAGAGATGGTTTAAGGGTTCGATCTGTGAGTTAGCCATGCCCTGACTTAGATCAGCCCAAAGGTTGTTTCAGGGTTTGATCTGTGAGTTAGCTGTGCCGTGACTTAGATCAGCCATGAGGTTGTTTCAGGGTTTGATCTGTGAGTTAGCTGTGCCGTGACTTAGATCAGCCATGAGGTTGTTTCAGGGTTTGATCTGTGAGTTAGCTGCGCCATGACTTAGATCAGCCCAGAGGTTGTTTCAGGGTTTGATCTGTGAGTTAGTCATGTCCTGACTTAGATCAGCCCAGAGGTTCTTTCAGGGTTTGATCTGTGAGTTAGCCAAGCCCTGACTTAGATCATCCCAAAGGTTGCAATGTTTCATGGTTCGATAAAGTTTTTACTGTTTTTTTTCCCTATTATATCCTGTTTAACCACTGCTTCTCTCGTGTCTGATTTCAGTGCCGTTAGCGAGACTCTGCTCTTGCCAGAGTTAGGAGAACTAAAAAAAGTTCGCATTCTTCACGACAACTCAGGCAAACACCCAAGCTGGTTCCTCAAGAAGGTGAGTAATTTGGGCCAATCAAGTTGACCCTTACCGCTGTGCTTCATGATGACAGGCTCATATAGACAGGGTTAGCCTTATTTGGTAGCTGACAAGTTTTATTGTGTTTCCTAGATAACGGTGACAGATGAAAACGGCAAGCTCTACAACTTCCCATGTAAAGAATGGCTGAGCGAGACGCGAGGTGGCGGCAAAACAGAGAGACTTTTGTTCGTTGATAACTCGAAGCAATCATAGTGATTGGATGATATTATATAGGTAAATAAGAAAACTACTAATAGGGGTACCCATGGTAAATGTCAATAACTACTGACAGGGGTATCCTTAGCAATGAACATACATCTACTAACAGGGGTACCAATGGTAAATATAAATAACTACTAACAGGGGTAACCATGGTAACAACTGAAGTTAAACTATTACTTGTTGTTTAGCAGTCTAGTTTATGTTCAGACAGTAAGATTAAGAATCGATTTTAACGTCATCAATTTTTTGTGGTATTCTAATCTCGTACCCAGAGCCCACGTTTCTCTTGATCAGCATCATCGGACTTTTCGGTGCTGTCCAAGAGGAACGTGGGCTCTGGGTACGAGATTGCTGGCATTTCTGGTCAGCAATACGATAATTATTTAGCCTCATTGTACGAGTTCTTTGGACATACCTGATATTGACTTGTTTGTCTTAGTAAGGCAGAACACTAGGGTCTCTAGTGGAGGATGTAACGAACCTTGAATGAGAAGGCGAAATTTTWATTCCTGGTTTATTGACCATTTCATCTTCAGCAACTTTTTTTCAAGTTCCAGACCACGTGTCATTCCCTTCAGTATWATCTATTTTAMAATAGCTGGTGTGCATCCCTTTCCATAAGGATACCAGTACAAAAGAGATGGCCGCCATGTTGGTTGACATGACAAAATACACTAAAACCAAATATTTTGTTCAAGACGTCCAACATGGCGGCTAAGACGTCACATGTACCTAAAGAATTTAGCAGTAAACTTAGACACATTTTTATAGATGTAGAGTAGCTTAAAAAACTTAGAATCTTATTCTCGAGGGCCGAAAAAAGATGCAAATGTCTCTCAAATTTGCAATACCATTTAGTGAGCCAAAATGGATGACACGTGGTCTACGTCTAAGCTGAAAAGGTATATTAAATTGAGTGAGCTATAGCAAGGACATGAACCATCTAAAAGAACGATCAAAACAGATCGAGTGCCCTCTGTGCATAAATAATGTTAATGCATGACAAAAGATATATTAAATTAAGTGAGCTATAGCAAGGACATGAACCATCTAAAAGAACGATCAAAACAGATCGAGTGCCCTCTGCGCATAAATAATGTTAATGCATGACAAAAGATATATTAAATTGAGTGAGCTATAGCAAGGACATGAACCAACTAAAATAACGATCAAAACAGATCGAGTGCCCTCCGTGCATAAATGTTAATGCATGACAACTATTTTAAGGGTGATACGAAATTGACAAGTTGTTAAAGCACGATGACGTCGTCACCAGTACCTGATAAACTGGTTTTTAAAGAAGTATTAACGATAGTCAAGGATAACTTGACAAATCCGCTCAATTTCTCGTTTTATATAAATCGTGAAGGTATAGCTAGAATTTTGTAAATTGGTAAATAGAAAATCTAATATTCTAATCATTATTATTTTTAAGACACTTAAAAGAATAATATATTTTTAAGAGATTAACATTTTGAAATATTGTAATCTAGTAATTAGGTGTCAAACAAAAATGCATAATACAAAGTCTACATTTGCATATTATTTCCTAATTTACATTAATTATTTATTTCATTTAACAATTTGTTTTAATTAAAAAAATATTCCTTTGAACTTTTGTTTTGAATCAATTAAATATCGACTTTAGCATCAAATATCGATTTGTTAACCAATCTTTCTTCTTTATCAAGACAGATACATGTTTTGTAAACCTTCACGTAACCATGACAACCAGACGACAACTATAGACAGCTAACCAACAGTGACTGACGATAATCCAAATATGGACAATGATGATACAGGAATCCCAACCGTGGGACCGTACTTTGGTAGTAGAGAACTATAATGTTTCTATGACAACGTAATTCATATTGACTAGAGCTAACCATCAAGACAATGCCATGTATTGACAACTAAAAACAAACACGAAATATCGTGCAATATACTAAGTATGACTATTTATTTGCTTCCTATTATCAATATACATACATTTTAAAATTATTGTGTGTATAACGTTCTCTCGCTTGACCCCTTTATCTTAATAGTAAGAAAAATGACCTTATTTAAGCTAATTCAGCTCAAAAGCTGGTATCGATAGGGGCGCGCGTTTGCACATTATTTGTCCATCGGCTTGCGTCCAACTTGCGATTGATTGGCTACTTTTGTAAAGTCCCGCGCAATCACATGATATGTTTTAGCCAATGAAATGCGACTTTTCTGTGCCCCGTTGAACAGAACGCGCCAATCGGTGTCTTTTAAATAAATTCAAAGTTACTACGTATGACATCGCCAGAAACGTTGCAAACAACAGTTTAAATGTGCGTCTGATCCTTACAAGGTATCCCATAATATCTAGTAGTCGAATTCAACTAGCAGTCTATCACCAATGCTGCGCTCTGATTGGATGAGGTACTAGTAAGCTATAAGTTATAGTGCAGTTTTCGTATGACTGTGAAAAATTCACGGCACGAACTCGGCCATGACACGGCAAGGGATACGCCAGACCAATCACATTGCACGATAATTTACTTTCCATCCAATCAAATACCCGGAACACGACATAAACATGGCGCGGACACGGTCAAGCCAAGGTCACGGCACTTTTAGACCAGTCATATTGCGCGTGAAAAAAATTCAGCCTATTAAAATTCTAGAAAGTATCACGGTCACGGCACGTCACGCTTACGGCACTGAGCTTTTCACAGTCATACGAAAACTGCACTATCCTACTAGTAGCGAAAAGTGCCGGCTTAGAAAACCAAAACATTGAATTTAAATTTCATTCAAAACTTGTTTGCATTTATGTGTTTGACCTACTAGTCGGATTTGACTAAAACAATTAGTCCTCTTGCCCACATGGCCTATGAGTCAATAGCCCATTCGCGATCGAGGACAAATTTAGTCCTAAGTATATTACAATATCCCATAACATATTACATGAACATATGGACAGGTTTCCTTAACGAAAGTCATTTCTAAAAGCCGATATTGTACAAAGGGATCTGCCCTAGACAATACGTGAACGCTCAGCGAGATCTGTCCACGTATACACCTCTCCTTCGAGCTATTCTTGGATCTTGGAATACCCTATATTCTCTCGCTTTTYGCCTATCCTATTGCCTATTGCCTTTGGCCTTTGGCGATGACAACGTTATTGGGATGAGTGTAAATATTAGAGTCCAGCTGCGGCTGCACTAGCAGAGAGGTACTTGGCCTAGACAGTCGTGTTCAAGCGCGAAGTTCCAAATTTTACTAGTCTTGCAAGCAAAGCAAAAACTCCATGAATTTCTTTTCCTTTATGGCGTCTTTCTTTGAAATTAGAGACTAGCTTGCTTTTAAGGATATACACGCATTTGCAGAGGTTAAATACATCGGTAAACTTTGATTTACCCCAAGACGCGGAATATGCCAAGTTTGACTTGGTTGACGAGAAAGATTCCACTTTTACAGACTCTTACATACACTATTCCCTATTATCCTTGAGAGGTATTATACGGAAAAAAGTATTTACATGTCCTTTTGTTAGCTAAGAATCAATTCTACAGCAAGCTACATACTAATAAAACAAGGAAATGTTTATCTCACCGTGTTCTTTTAGTAGCGTTGCAAATCGTCTTGTTCGGCGCCTGTAGTCGTCCTCCAATTTCAAAACCTTCCAAAATATAGTTTTAAAGTAACAAAAAGCCTAAATATTTACTCAGATATTGAGTTTATACATCAAAGAACACGTAACATCCAGCAGTCGTTATACAGAGGCATTTTTAAGTGCATAAACTAGAAAATAATTTCAAGCTTAGAGAGACTGTAAAACCTACCTTTGTTCCTTTGGACGTGTGCAAGGTCATATGCTAATTAGGTAAACATTGTACTTCCGGTAGTGTCGTGACATCCGCCGTGAAGGTCCCAAAGTGAGAATATAGTCTCCGCACAGCTGTTTTTAGTGTCATAAGAATACTGTTGTGTGTAAATTAAAGAGAATAGCTGACAGAGCATTGTTCTATAAATGTCCATTGAGTGACTAGGAACTCAAGAGTTCTTTAACGATTACTTATCTATTAAGTATTATTACTATACCTACAATTGTAGTATAGACATTGTTTTAGGGGGTGGAAACCAATGTAAATAGATTTTGTTTAAGATTCAAAAAAAAAAATTCTGTCAATCTTTATTCATAGGTCAAAGACTCAAATCAATTGAGAAAGCCTTATTTATTTGTTAACTTATTGATAAAGTTACAATAAAATAAATCATTATGATGGATGGCAAGTCTTAATGCTTCTCTTTGTCACTTTATCTCTGCCTAGCTGACTGTCTATTTGTTGTCTCGCTCTTCTATGGTGGCCAAGGGTTGCCACTAGTTATTTCACAAAATATGGCGTTATTTCATTGAATTTTTTTTATTTTTTATTATTCTTTCATTTCAAATTTTTCATTTTTTAAATTTTAATTCGTTTTTCATTACAGACCATGTCATTCCCTAGAGTAGTTTCTTTCTTCAACAGATGTGCATGAGTAGACTCATGAATATGAATACAACTCAAACAAAGAATCGTATCCTCAAGAAAATGACACATGGTCTGAATTAAGAAAACATTGCATCTAAGTTCCAAGTGTCTCTTCCCACACTAATGCGTCACTTGCATTATAGCGTCTTAGACCTAATCGGCTAACGTGTTGCTATGTACGTTACCACCCGATTCAAACCTTCTGGGAATAAGTTTCATTGTTCGTTATATTTTGGTTTCAGAGTTGAATTCGTAGAGACAAACGGTTCTATTCCCAGAAGGTTTGAATTGGGTGGTAACGTACATAGCAACACGTTAGCCGATTAGGTCTATTTACTACCAGTACCAGACTCCCTTACACACTTTTTTCGTTCAGTTAATTAGCATCTATTCTCATGAGGAAATACAAATTTGAACAAGAAAGAAAATTCGCAAAACATTTTAGTGATAGTAAAATGACACTTTTCTGAGTTCGATAAACATGATGCATGATGCATAATGTCTAGTGTTTCAGTACAAACAACACCATATAAGGCATGATGAATAAAAGATTTTTGTACCGAAGCTAGACCA
This sequence comes from Actinia tenebrosa, assembly GCF_009602425.1. The sequence continues at coordinate 382,164 of NW_022261416.1, forward strand.
CAATGCACTGCGTTTGCTATCTCAGAAAAGGTCTATGCAAACGGCAGGCAAGGGCGGATCCAGGTTTTTTTTTGAAGGGGGGTCTCAGGGATAAATTTTGTGGGCAAAGAAATCCCAGTCACATTTTTACCACAGAAGGCCCATTTGACCTCAGGAATGACATGGGGGGTCGTGACCCCCCCGACCCTCCCCCTGGATCAGCCCTTGGCAGGCCTATTATTCAAAAATGCTTCCTACCTGTAAGCAGTACTCAAACAAACTTGATAACAGTGAGCCCAAGACAGGCTCTAAGTAAATTTTATGAAAAGAAAAAATGCATGAGCAAATAAGGTTTTATGTATTTTATTGATCAGTTCTTACTTCACAGAAAACATGTTACTCTCTTGTTATATTAACAACTTTTTTAAAGAAAATTTTCAAATATTTGGAGAAATTTTTAAATTAAAATTTTACGGACATTCTGTAAAATGGCATTTTGCACGTTGAGTCTTTGCTCACGTGATCATGAGAATCTAGTAAAAACTAAACTAAGCTAAGAATCTATTAGTATAGTTCTAAAAGTTAATTGCTGTCCATTTTCAACCTGTGCTTATATTTATTTTCTTAATTTTTGACCTGAACGGTCCATCTTCAGGGTACGATGGGTCGAGAGAGAAATCAAAAAAACATAAATTTTTCATTTTTTTATTTTAATTCTAATTTTTTTCGTTTGTTTTGTTTTATTTTATCTTTTGTTATCATTTAACACATAATCATGATAATAGTAATGATGAAAAGGTAAATTATACACCGTGAAAAGATGAAAAAACTTACTGACGTTTCGGACGCTAGTCCTTCGTCGGAGTGTCACTCTCTTGAAAATAAGAATCTTTGTTTCGTCTATATTCATGTATCTTTCATGTACAACCATATACAGCTAATCATGATAATAAGCATGCTGGTCAAAAGCTACCAAAAATAAAAATAGTTAATATAAGGACAGGTTGAAATAGAATACAAACACTTTAACCATGYAACATAATTAGCATTATATAAACACAGACTATTATTTATTATTATTGTTTTCTATGGTATAATTAGTGCTTTTTAGTGCAAAATGTTGCATGCTCTTAGTATTCGTACTCTAGTGATTTTTTAAACTATCAACTTAATTAATTCTGTATTACTGTCTATAGTTTTAATGGAAGTCACTTCAGCATGCCATAATGCGTAAATTCATACATTACAGTCTCGCAAGGGATATAATCATGTATAAGCAAAATGCCATTTACAAACAAAAATTCTCCAAACTGATAAAAATTTAAACTGTTAAGATAATAAATGATTTTCTTTGAGCCACCGAATCTTCATAAAAATGACAATTTCTAATAGTTATTAATAATGCATTAATAATATCCTATATCTAAGCTAATTGGCAAAGGAGATTCAACCTCTCTAGACAACATACAAAACATTACTTTGTACATCATGTAAGATAATATCAACAATAAAACACTTGCTCTTACTAGAGGATTCCCTAATGGACGAAATTCACTTGGGCTTAATGTTATCCCWTTTCAAACGACGTGTCACTTTCTTGAAAATAAGATTCTTTGTTTCGTCTATATTCATGTATCTTTCATGTACAACCATATACAGCTATGTCAAAAAAAGGTTGAATACTGCATACTGAATTGCTTACTATCAATTACGTGACTTTTTGGAGTTGACTGGGGGGCAAACAAGCGTTTGACTGGGGGGCAACTAGCGGATGCTAAGTCAAAACATATCAAAATAAGTCCTCAGACTATTGTATTTGACTATTTTCACGACATCAAAACAGAAAACAAGAGATCAAAACAACCTCCAGGATTCTACAAGCCATCAAAAAAGAGCTATTACTGGAAGTGACGTCTATTGATAGCAACCTATAGTGCATTCCAAGACCAAAGTGCATTGTGGGTCATAGTGACATTGTCTAAAGTAGGATTAATAATAATTATTTATTCTATTTTTAGTGTATTCCATCTGAAACAATATACTAATACATGTACAGAGTTAATTGCTGTATATTTACTTTTTATTTTAAATTTAACGAGACTCACAATGCCCTTTGGTCTTGGAATGCACTATTCAGTAGTATGCAGTATTCAGTATTCAACCTTTATTGAAACAGCTAGCTGTAACAAAGAAATAATACTCTAGGGAATGACACGTGGTCTGAAATGGAAACACAGTGCATTAGGTCTATTTATTTGTAACCATATTTACCTAACGCTTTCTTGGTTTGCAATCATGGTGCTTGTGCAAGTTAATGAAGCCGGGTATGATTTCAAGCAAGAGGTTTAAACAATATAGATGTTTTGGGGTGGTCCACTGGATATAAAAACTATTACTGACGCTAGAACTTGTTCCCAAAGTCACATCTCTCATATTCGTTTGAATGGTCAACCACACAGAGTGGTATCATCAAATCTTCCCAATACTCCTGTCCTATTCCAATCCACCAAGCATGACTTCAGTTAGTAGTATTAGTAGGTTTTTATCAGATGAGTGTAAGACATCAGCATCCATTAATATTTATACTCCTTAGGAAAGTGGATAAAGGTTGTATTCATCAGGGGAGGGGAGGGTGGGAAGGATGCTGATGGTTCACAGTCACTTTTTAGCAGATACTAAAGATCAGCAGATATAGACCTTAGGGATAATGTTTTACCAATTCAGATGTCATTCCCTAGAGTATCATTTCTTTGTTTAACGGTTGTACATGAGAAGACACACAAAATATATGGATACCACTCAAACAAAGAATCTTATTCTCAGGACAATAAGACATGGTCTGAAATGGGAAAACGTTCAGTCTAAGGTAGAGAGCCATTCTTGTATACAGACCCTTTCTTTAGCACATCGGAACGAAGCTTAATTTGGAGGATATATGACTACAATAGGTTTACAATAAGCCTGAAGCGAGATGACGTTTTACCCCCAACTCTATACCATAATAGTTTTTAAAATTCTATCATATTAAAATTTTTGATTCCTTAGAGAATACAGCAACAATAGTCATAATTAAAGAGCAAAAGCAATGCGAAAAGGATTATGGTCTAGAGACAGGGGTAAAACGTCATCTCGCTTCAGGCTTATTCTTGGGAGATTCTTCTGTTTTGTCCTCCAAATTGAGCTGGAAGGGGTCTATTGCCTTGATTTGGGACAAATTAAAGGCAAAGCACATGTAAGTGTGTGTGTGTGTGCTTTCTACATTAAATTACTATCGATTTAAGTAACTATGTACATAGGGTACACTGTAAGTAGTTTTAATATTATTAATAGTGTGATATTTTGCTTACTTTCTTATTCACAAGCTAGTTTGCTATCAAAACTACTGAGTGCAATAGCAAAGGCCTGTATTGCACACATAGGAAAGCTGTAATCCATGGTAAAGACATCCTCTGCAACGCGGCCAAACTGCATGATGATATAATCCACTAAAACAAGAAATTAAAGAAAAGTCAAGGGATAATACTACTAACAATTGCCCTATTTCACTATGACATCACATCAAAACAACCTGTTGTTTAAACGCATTGGATCATGGTCGTCCGAGGGGTTCAAATCAACACAAATTCACCGAAAATTGTTCTAAAACCCATATCAATCCACAAAGAGAAGTAGAATAGCCAGCAAACGCTCAGAATATTTTCTAGTACATAATTATTAACACATATTTAATCTGAAAACCAGGCCATTTTAGATTAAACTGTTTCGTCATAGTGAAATAGGGCAATTGAATATAACAAAAGGTGTGAAATAAGCCACATGATTGGTTGAAGCTTTCACTTCAAAACTTATACTTTACAATTATCTCTCCCTGTATGGAGCTCTTCTGTGATGTTTGCACCACACCCACTACCACCCGTACCGCACACTCTACATTCCCTATTTACCACGCACAACAGACCTGCTCATACATTTCACAGCTAGACCAACCTACAACACAGGGAGCCCATCCAGAAAAAGACAGTTTAATCACGTCACACTGTATACTCACCATCACTGTCATGTACAATCTGAAAATTTTTGACTGATGCTTGCGTGACTCGTCCATGGAAGTTCAGGACATAAGACTGTGTGTCTGAAAACAATTAGTACAAATGGCTAATGAATTAACCAATCATAGAGCAGGAAACTTAAGTTAAATTAACAAATAAAAAATTTTATATAGAAAAGTCAAGATTCTGAATTGAATCTGGAAGTATTGAGCCTAGCATAAACTGTGAGCTAAGTCCCTCTATTTCCCTTGGTCACTGTCCGTCTGTCTGTCCTTATCGATTGGTAGAGTAAGATTGGTTGCGAGTCAAAAGTCCCTGGAGAGGGGGCTGGCGAGGGAAATAGAGGAACTTAGCTCACAGTCTAAGCCTAGCGCGGTGTGCAGGCTATGTCATTACAAGCCCAGTAAATGACTGCTCACAATGAGTCTTTCCTGTAGCTCAGTGGTAGAGCATCAATTCCTATCAGGGACTGATTTTTGTCAGAGTTCAACTAGTGTCAAATGATAAATTACTCTATAACTTCTATCCTAGCTTATAGATAGGATTTCATCAGTGAGAAACATTATTCTATGTAGGAACTTGTAGATAAATTGGATAAAAAACTTTGTGAAACTGATGTTTCAGACGTTAGTCCTTCGTCGGAGTAAGTGACGTACGTTTCACAAAGCTTTTTACGGTAATCCTATTCATCTACAAGTTTCTGCTGTTTTATTCAGAAACACCGACGCAGTCCACGTGAGTACTCTACTAGTTATCACCACTCATTATCCTATGTAGTTAATCCAGTTTATGCAGTGGAGATATCACTTACCATCGTTCCAAACAGGTGTTTTGTTATGCAGTTCTACAAGATTTTCAAGTTGTCGATTTCGATGTCGTTCCAATATTGTTTCTGATTCCTTTTCAAGACATCAACATAAACAATGGTCAATACAGATATCCCTGACTATAAATCCATCCAAAACCATTATCATTTGGCTACTAGTACCACCACTACCATCATCATTACTGTCATCATCATCTCAAATATCAAATATCAAAAAGTAAAAATACCAACTATATTTACTGCGATTCCCAGTCACATGCGACCAACTAGACCTTCATCACAAACAAAAAATTGAGTTTGGGTGGACGTCAATCAAAAGGGTTTCTATCGTTTCTATTGGTTTCTACACTAGGGCTGGCGTTAATAATCATGTGAACACGTGCAAACGTGCAAAAACCGTTGCTCTTATCTCATGCTGTGTATTTCTCACTCTGGATACATTTTTTCAAAAATTTCACAGGATTCCGGCTCCGAATCTCAATGGCTTGACTGCAAAGCTATCGGTATTGACTATGATTTGAGCTTCTTCAAGATCAGATAAGTCAATACCTTTAGCTTTGCGTTTGAAATTTGGAGTCGGAATCCTTAGATATGTTTAAGAAACCCTTTTGATTGACGTCCACCAAAACTCAATTTTTCGTTTGTGATTTAGTTTTCAGTTGGTCACATGTGAGTGGGGATTGCAGTAAAGAGGGTCACATGTGACTGTTTCAACTTTAAACTTGGGGCCCTCTATTTATAATTAACATGAATGGCAGAAGACTGCCATTTAACATGGTCATCCAAGCCATGGCGAAGGTTTAACCCATTGCAAATATCTTTTAGAGGAAAGGCAGCACATTCTACTAAGACATTTTAAGACCATCRTAAGTGTTGGTCCAGTTATGAGGCTTGAATTAAAACCACGACCTCTCGGACAATAGTCTGATGCACAATCATCAGAGCTAACCGACAACATCTATGATTGTCATCATCATCATAATACTAGATACCATCATCAATGCATCATTTCCTTGTCATCATCAATCATCATTGCTAAAATCATCAGAGTATCATATTTGTTGTCATCATCCATCATTACTAGATACCAGACATCATCAAAGCATCCTATTTGTTGTCATCATCCATCACATTCATTCTCATGACCATACATGCATGAAGTTAACACATTTTTAATACTTACTGATCTTGGTCGTACAGGCACTCTCTGTTGATCAAGGCCCATGCCCGGTAATACGACAGTCATTTTACGAGGACCTTTAAACCCAAGTACATTAGTGTCCTGAAATAGTATATCAATATTAATAATTAGCAAAAGGCCAATTATAATATCAAAGAGGAAGACCCAGGTTCAATTCTCAGACTCATCGTATTTGAGTAGAGTTGTTTACTGGTTCACTCTGGTTCACTGCCATCATCAGTGATGGTAAAGTAAAGTGAGATTACAATATATATAGCAGAGAACAACAGTTGATAGACTAATGAACTAATGTGAGGTTAACATGATACTTTACCATCACTGATGATGGCAGTCGAACCTGCCGAAACATGTTTGGTTTAAAACTTCCAAATATCAAAAGCGTCGTTGTTTGCTTACAGCCATTCTCAATCACACGCGCCCTCTTGCAATTTTTTCTGTCGCGACGAAGGTTTTGATAGACATCAATCACAAGGCGTTTCCATAACATTGTCGGAAAACACAAAGCTATAAGGGCTCGTGCCTATAGAATGTCATGGAAACGCCTTGATTGACATCCACCAAAAGCTACTTCGTCGCAAAAGAAACAATCGCTAGAGCAGCGCGTGAGAGTGACTGTAAAACTGCTTAAACCTTTTGGAAATATTAATACTAAATACTAAACTCAGAATCATTATTATAATTACAATATTCATGTTCCACTTACATAAATAATGCCTGCCAGTTCTTCTCTAATATTGGACCCATCAGACATGACCCCGCCCTTCTTGGGGTTCACCCCTTGGTCGAATACTGTAAATTTTGTCCCTACAAGATTTGCTCGCAGTTTTCCTATAAAACTTTCTCCTCCTCTGGAGAGATCAGTTGCATCGGTGCTGATGAGGTAGTTTGAAGTGGTGCTCTTTTTTCTCTTGCGGCCAGCCAGTAAGAATATCTGAAGGAAGAAAAAAAGCATTCATTATTAATTATGGTGTTAATAATAATAGTAATAATAATAATAGGCTTTATTTCATGAGGTTAAACACATAACAATTTAAAAAACACTGATGACTCTTTCAGCTGAATGAATCTCATTAATAATAATAGGTAAACACTGCCCGTCATGTGCTATCAACCAACAGTAGTCTATTTTTTAGAAAAAAATCTTCTTAATAAATCTCATTGTCTAGACTACAATGACAGGTAAACATTGCACATCATGTGCTATCAACCAGAGAGTATTCTATTGCTTGGTATCAATCAGCTGAATGAATCTCATGAATCTCATTACCAGCCTACAATGACAGGCAAACACTGCCCGTCATGTGCTATCAACCAGAGAGTATT
>NW_022261416.1:399787-417674 GCF_009602425.1 Actinia tenebrosa
AACAACAACAACAACAACAACAACTATTGTAAAGTGCATTGAGACAACTGTGAAATGCGCTATATAAGAACCTCCCATTAACCCTCATTACAGTATTGTACAACAAGAATAATAACAATGTAAACTTTATTATGTTTTCCAAATTCAATCGTAAAATCTCGCTATATATAAGCAATTTACGATTACACATTAAGTACATGAAAAATACTAAAAACATTATTATCCTTTTTTAATAATAATAATAATAATAATAATAATAATAATAATAATAACCTAAATATTTGGTTTACTGGGTTTGAGTCCAATTGTAGCCACTAGCTGAGACTGTATTTATCCTGACTTCTGATTAGTTCAAATTCAGCTTGTTGACCAAGCTTGTAAATAGCTAACTAGTTTGCCTCTTTGCCAATTGGGATTCTTAAAAACACTTTGTTTCTTTGATTATTTCTTCAATATTGTTTATTAATTTGTGGACTACACTGTAATCAACTAGCAGCCAGCTAAGCTTACTTTTCATGTTAAATAAGGTTTTTTTTTATTTTTTATTTATTTTTTGTTAATACAATTGACCAGCCTAATCATCAGTAACATTGACTTTTTTTGGTAAATAATCTAATATGTTTACTGTGCAGACACACTAACCGGGACCACTTGAATAAAACTGACCAATCAGTTAACAGTAAACTAGACAGAGATTGAACTGATAACAGCCTTAGCCAATCAGATTATCACGTTCTCACGCTCTTATAATATCGATGCGCTATCTGATTGGCTGGTGAGTGGCAATATGATTGGTTAATGATACTAGTTTATCAAAGTGGTCCAGGTTGGAGTATCTGCACAGTAACAAACAGCTTTGCTAATGTTTTTTTATAAGAAACACTACGAGCACACATTCATGCCAGATGTCTAGTAATTTAATGCACAGCAAATTGTAGAACACTGATCTACGTGTAAGAGTACTGCATGTTTGCACAGCACTGGATGAAAGTATAACTGTTCAAAAAGTTGTACATTTAGAAGATCCGTTTACACAGGTTCTGCTATCTGGACAAAAATTCAAATGTCTGAGCTGTGCAATTTGGGACAGTCAAAATAAACTGAGGTTAAATTTTTGACTCCATAGATAATTACGAAATGTACTGGTACTGCATTACTGTGYGGACACACTAACTAGGAGTCACCTGAATAAAACTGACTAATCGTATAACAGTAAACTGACAGAAATTGAACTAATAACAGTTTTGGCCAATCAAATTATCATGTTTGAGCAAACTCATTTTACATCAAAGTGCTATCTGTAAATATCACAATATGATAGGTTATTAATAATAGTAGTTTTAATCAAAGTGGTCCCGGTCGGAGTATTCACACAGTAACATTTTGTCAATCCACATAATTATCTCAGTGGATGGAGAAAAAAAACATATTAAATGAATTATAAAAATATCAAAATGTTTATATATTACCTGTTGTTCCATTTTGCGCTGGCGCAAACTGTTTGGACTGACTGGCCTTCCATCATCTTCAAATACACTGTCAGTAAACAAGGTCATGTTTAGTCATGAATATGGATACAACTCAAACAAATAATCTTATTCTCAATGGAATGACACGACGCCAAAGCCGAGGTCTATTCTCAGATTACTGACTAGACAAGAATAAAGTCAAATATAATATGCAAGAAAAACTAGATTATTTTTACAAGTGCTTGTCATTTATCATTTACATCTGATGAAGGAGCTAGGCTCTGAAAATGTTTATGTTTTGTGAACTTTGACTTTTCTTCGCATTTCCTCAATGGCTTACAAAAAAATTTTCTACTACAACATTTTACAAGTACTATAGAGATATAGCAAACATTCAAGATATCTAAATAAAGGTATTTACTATATATGTAATATAAAACACTAACAAGAAGTACTGTTCATATAATACAATGTTCTTAACATACAGAGGACTCAAAGAAACTTCTAGATGAATATAATGTAAGATATCCTGTTTTAAAAAGTTGCTGTGCACACTCCTAGACATGTTATGATTAAGAATCAACTCTACTAATGGATGGAAGAGACATGTGAAATGTACTTATTCTATAATTTACCTAAAACGTAACTTATATTTCACTTGATAATTATATTTCTAACGTCAAGAAAGAAGTTAACCAAATCTGTACTAAAATACATTTAATAATAAATAATAATAATCCCCATCATCATCGTCGTCACCATCATCATCAATATCATCATCATGACTTTATTTATAATGAGGCTGTAAACACTAACAAGGGCAGATCCAGCCAAAATTTTAGGGGGGGCTAATTGAGTTTCTTCCGTCAACACAATGGAAAACGATWAAAAAAAGGCATCTAATTATTCAGTTTTGTTTTGGGTTGGGGGGGGGACTTCAGTCCCCCTTTGCCCTCCCTGGATCCGCCCTTGACTAAAGTTACAATAAGTGATAAACTTGTTCAACTAATTAAAGTTGATACATCAATATATCGGATAATTGTGACATTGAGACCAAACCTTCAAAATCACCTTTTATGAAACATTACTGTGTTTTAAGTACCATATAATACACATATGAACTACATGTATTAACTTCTTATGAGTTTTTTCTTCTAAAATAATTAATATTTCAATAAACAATGAATGTTAGACTCATTTTTAAAACATGCTTCTTATCAGAAACTAAAAAATACACCTCAGTCATTTAAATTGCTAGGTCAACGTAAAGTGCCAGTCAAGTTTGGTTAAAGAAGTGACAGAATCGAGCAGGTGTTTAAATAGACTTTTTTTCTTCCAATAGTGAGTTGATTTCATGCCACTAAAACRGTACAAAGATCAGGAAATGTCAAAATTGATAAAAAAGATATATTCATGTCGCAAATTTTTGCTCAACCTTAATTACGTTTACAAAATTTATATATTTTTTCACTTTTTTCTCAAGTTTAGGGACAAGACAAAATACCCAACAGGGCACACCTTGAAGAAAGAGCTGAATTAAACTTATCATCTTCTAATTTTGAAATTCATGGCTTTAGAAAAACGAATAATTGCATATGTTCTTCTCAATAATAACATGGATTAGGATTCACTGAACTCAAAACGCTTTGAGCATTGATAATATATATATATATATATATATATTAATTGATAAATGAACCCGAATCTACAGTATATTTTAAACAAGAAAAAAAACAGAATTAAAGCTTATGATAATTTTTGGAACAAAATATTTGCATTTTTTTTCCCTCAACCCTATAAAATTTCAAGAAAACTTGAATGACACTTTTAACTCTGAAATATTAAGTTACCTACCCGCAAACGATCTTAAAATCGTAATGGCTAAAGTAGTAATGGTGGTTTTTTTGGTTTTATATAATCTTAAGAGGCAATAAACCTTTCAAGAGTTAAAATATTTAGATATTTAGAAAATAAACCCACAAAAACGTTCATAAACAGCACAAAATTATAAAGAGCTGTGTTTCATGAGAGATTGAATGAAATCTTACGTAAACATTACTTTGATGTTAGAGTAAAGGCAGCTTTTTCCTAGCTCACTGCTCTATTAAATCTCCGCTTGAATGCTAAGGGCAAAGGATTTCGTAAAATAAGTTGTTTTCACTACTAAATAAGTGGAAATTTGAAAGAAAATTTTGCAAATAAACTCCGATTTTTGGAGGGATTTTATAGACAGTTTAGTAAAATTATGGCTCTTTTGTCATCAATAGATTGAAACTCTTCGACTTCTAGCTCATTCTTTGATAATTATTAAGAACTAATATTTCGATATGAAAAACAATTCTTAATCTTCTTCAGTATTGTTCTTTTTTATAGTCCATGTTAGGGATAAATTTTGTTCATAAGGAATTGGCTTCGCTTCGACATTTGCAGCATTGCCTTAAAAAAACGACTCGTCAGCTAATATTTCTTAGTTAACAGATTAATTACGCGTTCAAAAACCAAGATAAAAGAGAAAGATATATTTTACCTTCCTGGTGGTCCAGTCGTTGTCCAAGAACTAGTGAATAAGCAGGTGAAAGTTAATTTTCGAAAGGAGAAATTTAAAGGAAATTCGGTTACTAACGTATACATCTTGATGGTCAAGCCATCGAAACACACCACAAACCCCACTAAACAAACACTAAAAAACATCAAACTAACCTGTCTCCAAAGCCATAAGACATGATTGTCAAAAGGGAAGGTAGTTGAGAGTTAAAATTCAAGCAAAAGGAAAAGAAATTCTCGATATAAAATAAATTAAGGCTGGAATTTTTGAAACTGCGTCCAAAAAAGCGACTTCGAAGATCAAGGGAGCGATCTGATTGGTCAATCCCTATCATGTGACAGGAATGAGCTCAATCAGAGGAAGTAAAGTAGACTGGGGCAGAGCGCCTGGTTTAAATAAAATCACTATTTTGGACAACAAAATATTTAAGATATCATTCTCATGAGAAACTTCCGATTTAGACCTTTCTGACAATACATAGTATGTTTTATTTATAATATTCTATACAAAACATTGTCAAAATCTATTCTGTTTATTCCGTTGCCATGGTAGCGAGGCATCAGCTGTACTACTAATTATAGATTTTGAGTTTTGCAGGATTTTTGTTTTGTGTTGGAACTCTTAATTAATCCCTTTAGAAAACAGCTACTACTTTACATCAACAGGAACGAATTCAGTTCAATAATAATCGATAATTTTTATGCTCTTAAAAAAAATCGCCCTTCCTAAGTGGAATATTAAGCCAAATTTCACGCCGTCGTTGGCTTCCGCATTTGAATGTCGTTTTTGTTGAACTTTAAAATTATTTGGTCTTCAGTCTTATATATCTTCCTTAACCTGTTAAAAGACTTTTTTCATAGGTATTAAGACGTAGCTAAGGGAAAAATAAATAGAAACAGTTATAAGTAATAAATGAAATAAAATAAAATTTATGCTCTCTCTCTCTCTCTCTCTCTCTCTCTCTCTCTCTGACTATTTTCAATGACTCAGCTATATTTGCGTGCCTTGTGCCTCGTATATTTCTCATGTTAAAAGTTTTATAGATGACAACAAACGAACCCCTAATTTATAAAAAAAATGTAGTCGTAAACAAATATGCCACAAGTTCTTGACTATCAGTAAAGGTACACTTTCGAGTTCAGTCAGTCAGTCGAGAGAGAAAACCACCTGAACGATAAAAACAAATCAATCAAATCAACATAAATCAACACTGCTACACATCTGCGCCAGAATGTATGAGACGCCACTAATGGATCAAATAATTCAGTAATGACTTATTATATTACAAAGGTAAAGGAAATGGAAGATCGAAAAGATAGAAATTGCGCTGCTTTTATTGGAACCGCTTGATAAATTAATAGTTTATCTGTTTCCAAGGAAACGATATAATAAAACAGACGTAGTTGTTTTTCTTGGTTCAACACTAGATTAGACACATATAATGCATACTGTCGCCAAAACAGACAACGATAAAAAATGACCACTATCGATAACAGTCAGTCCAAATAGTATTGTATTCTCTTCTTCATTTTGAGTTCTATCTGTTAGACGTCTATCTGCCACGAGGTGGATTTTTTGTCAAGAACAGATTATAAATATGACACCGTCTTCCTCTTAATTCCTCCCACTTTCAACGATCGAATGAATGTGCGGATGAACTAACATGAAGCCATTTAAAGGTCACGTAGCTATAGATGAGGGTGCCAATGGGGGGGTACCCAATTGTCAGCTAACCACTAATTTTTTGGCCGAATATCAGTTAACTTAAAAGTTATAATTGTAATTGTAAAAGTTGAAATTTTACGAGCTTTTGATGATGAAGTTAAGCGATGAAATATTACTGAGTAACATTACACGACGTTTGGACGTCAACTGAACGTCATTATCAAGTGATAAAAAACTAAAAAACGTTGAATTATGTACATAGATAATAATGAGTATAAAAAGGTGTGAAAACAAAGAATGTAATTTAAATATTGTAAAATGAAATGACGAACAAAGAAAAAAAATAATACACTAATAAAATACTTTAGCCCGAATAGAGTCACTTTGAATATTTAAACTGGGTTTCAGTTTGTTAATAAACAACATTTCATTAATTAAGCAGTCCCATTTTGACGAGCATTTCTTTAAAATGTTAAATGTTCTTAGTGACTTATTAAAGAAAAATCATTACGAGCGCTAGTCATATTGTATTAACCAAAATATATCATATCAATTATATTAACCGAAATATATGAAATAATAAGAACTGCGTCAAAAAATTACTGAAGTCCTCGGGAAGAAAGATCAACATTTTGACCACATATGGGTTGACCGCACACGCAACGTTGGACTAAGACTCCGCACACAGTTTGGCATTTGATTTCCCACGTTTTTTGCAGTGAAAAGTGAATATTTCTTCACCATACTAAAGCAATGGAAATAGGATGGATTATCAGTGAACCTGTTTTTTTGTTGTTGTTGTTGTTGTTTCTTTCTTTCTTTCTTTATCATCAGTAAGTCAAAATCTTCAAAATTGACAAATTTTTAGCAAATTCTCATGTAATGTCAGAACAATACCGTTAAGACATGAAACAACAAGATGTTTTATTTTGTTACTTTTTGCCGGTTATTTTTTTACTATAAAAAAGTAACGGTATTTCTAGTTCTTTTCCGACGATTTGTTCGCCTTTGTTTTCCATTAGAAAAGATATAGTTTGCTAACAGAACCAAGTATTGACAAATGCGGGTCGACTGGCGGAATATAGCGATAGCAGAGCCCGCCAAATAGATAAGAGCGGACCGTTGCTAATTTGAAATCCTGCTGTAATTTTCCGGCAACTTAATCAACCTGATTGATAGTTCGTTTGCAAATGATAGTAAAAACACTTTACAGAGTTATCAATAGAGCAGGAGCATGTTACGTCATGGCCGCGCCATCTTGCTTGACGATAGCAAAGCATTCCCTATAAGCTTCTTGTTAGATCAACCAAGATGGCGACTGTTTCATTGTTATTCATATCTCTAGGGATTTTGAGTCACATGGTTTTGCACGCTTCCTCCTTGCTTAGCAGCCTCCTACGTGCACCCAAAACTCGATGGAAGCACGCTAATGAATAGTCTCCCCCACAGCCGCTTCCAGTGTCAGGGGAGAAAAAGCGTTGCGTGACGACACTGGAAGCGGCTGTGGGGGAGACTAGCTAACCAAAGACCCAAAGACCAATCCTTTTTTTTTTTTTTATAGAAAAAACACATGACGGTTTTCACCAAGGTCATAGAAATAGACATAGACACATTTTATTTGGCGTTTTGCACATAGTTGTACATCAATTTAGTTCCAAATAGGTTAAGGGTATGTACGTATGTGTATAATATTGACATTCACACATTCTACAAATACACATCATACAAATAAATGTCCATTGTATTGCGTTACTAATCCTATTATTATACAGTATACATTATAATATTTACATCAATAAGTTATAAATCTAGTTTAGCATATACCAACTTGTGTACTTCCTAAGAACGCGCGCGCTCATTGGTTAATTGGAGGTGAATATTGTACGATATTCACCTCTGAATCTCGGAATATTGAGTCGGCAACAAAATGGCATCTCCCGGCAATCGTTTTGCTTCAATTTCCGATGAGGAAATTGAAAAAATGAAAATAAATGCCATTCCTATCAATACTAAAAAGGCAACGAAGTATATGGCTTAAAAGTTTGGCGCAAACTAAAAGTTTCTGTTTGTTTGTTCTTATTGAATTATTGTATATAAAAATAAGTTACCCTGTACACAAGTTGGTATATGCTAAAACAATTATTCGCCTCAGGCTCAGTGAATATGGAGAATATTTACGTCGCCGCCCGAAGACTCACGTCTCGGTAAATATTCCCCGATATTCACATCGCCTTCGGCGAATAATTGCTAATTATTCATCTTTATTTTATAAAAGCGTTGATTTTTGTTTGTTTTTTTGTTGTTGTTGTTGTTTTTTTCACTACGCAGAGCAAAACAATTGTAAACGTATTTTGCTGCAGCTGGTTGTAAAATATGGGGAGGATCTATCAACTTCAGGAACAATTGGTCTTCCGTAAGGGAGCTATTTATTTTGCATTACAAATTCTTCTCTAAGTTTGGAATATAGAGGACATTTAATCAGGAAGTGCCTTTCATCTTCTATTATATCAGTACAATGAAAGTACTTCCTTTCCTCTACCTTCTTGTAACTAGAGTATCTGCCTCTTTCAATTTCTAAGTCGTGGTTACTTATTCTTAGAGGGTTAAGCAGCGTGGCTTATATGTCTACAAATGCATGAGTAACTGTTTAAAACGCGGGCGACTGAAAATTAATTTATTAAGTAGTAATGTAAGAATCGAAGAAAAAAAGCTTTAATAAATAAGTAAAGCAGATAAATTAGATGACACTGAATGAAAGAATATGCATAAGATTAAGATGCTTTATTCACAAGGAGTGAGTGAAGTGATGCTTTACGGTGTTGTAGCTTGCCATAGCTAAACATGCAAATATTTTCTTTAAGTAATTCTAATTGCACTGATCACCAGTGCATGCATTATTTTGAAAATTGCTAGGCAAAGCCTTGAGAATGATCCGTATTCAGGTAAGGATCAGGGGTGATGAAGGGAGTGGCTAGCTGACCCCCTTGTGCTTAAATTTCTCAGTATTATCCTCGATAAGCTACCCCCCTTTTTCCGCATTCCTTGTAAAACGTTTGTATTAGTCATCCTCCCCACCCCACCCCCGTGCTAAAATTCTTGGACCCGCCCCTGGTATTAGAACTTCTCAAACCTTTTATCAGAAGCAACCTTTTAAGGATTCATTTGAAAATTGTTTTAAACAGGGCCCAGTTGTTCAAAGCCCGATTAGTGCTAATCCTTGGTTAACCCTTAATAAGACCTATAGAGTTAATCCTGGATTAGCGCTAATCCAGCTTTGAACAACCCGGCCCAGATGTCCCGATCGGTTGTCAGTATTCCATTTTTTCTTCGATTACTCTTTGTTTAGAGACAAGGGACGGGGGGGGGGGGGGGGGGGGGAAAGGGAGAAAGGGAGAAAAGGGGGGGGGGAGAGAATTTTAAAAGTTACAGTTGATTACAATTTATTTATCTAAATTGGCTCATACAAAAATATAGAAGATATCAAAGGTTCGGCTTGGGTTTCATATAAACCCCTTGCAAGTGAACTTCTCAATGGCAGTATCATATAAGCCTCTTCCAAGTGACGTCAAAGGAGCTCGATTTAGAGGACAAAACAAAAGAATTTCATTCTCCTAAGAATTGGAAAACTATTGTTTTGCTTGCCCTCCAAACTGAGCTGTATTCCGCCACTTGCTCCAAGGGTACTATTTCAATAGTTCGTTCATCATAACTTGTGGCTGTGGCTCTTTGAGCGCTCCCCGACTAATATTCTGCTCAGCGTCCATAGAGTTTCCTTATCTTTGGATTTGTTTATTTGCAATTGTGAACTAAATGAAAAGTTGCAGCTTCGTCACTGAAATATTCGACCATTGTTTATGTAGTAGTGCTAAGCGACGTGCTGATCAAGTGTCTGATGAGAAAAGAAGTTTGCCATCAACTGTGACGTCACTGTACGCCTCATCACATGACTCTACTTCCGCTCCATCGTAGCCTTGTCCCTGCAGTCTCAAGGACGTTATTAATGGGGCCTCTGGTATAGGGACCACGACGGCGTTCCCCACTTCAAAAACGTGCCTTGGAATTGGTGCCCAGTCCATAGTGAAGGATGCCAATCGCCTCCTGTTGGCCAGATCCCATGAGTAGAAATTGTTAGCCTGAAAAGTATAGGCTACATTCTCATCTGCATTTATCAGGATCTTGTGGGTTGGCTCGGTATCAAATTGGGACAAGATACAGCCTGTCTCAATGCTCCATAGTTGCAATACACCATCAGCCTCCCCTCTACAGGTAATGGCAATATTCCTTCGTGAAGATACTCCAGTAGCGTGGACAGAGTCTATAGGCAAGACAAATAAAAGCTTCCCAGATGGAACGTCCCACAATGTGGGCACTGTCTCAAGGGTAAGTGCGATAAGGAACCTCCCATCGTGAGATATAGACGCAGAATGTAATGTCAGTTGCTGTTTCTTCATCTTGAGAACATGATGTCTGTTATTTCGGCAGTCAAATGCAATCAGAGGCAAGGACTTGTGAGGTAATTTGTCATTCTTGACAAGACCGCAGATAACGTAGCTTCGATCTCTGTTCATTAAGGCTTCTGAAATGGGCTGTTTTTTGTCAAAGCGATGTTTGAAAGTGATGACTCCTTTGTTGATATCCCAAACTTGAAGACGTCTTTTCTCCCGTGAAAATGCCATAAAATGGACATCATCGGTGAAGCCCACTGACCACAACAGGTTGGCGTCCCCAGGCAAATATCTTTCAATCTTTCCTTCTTTCAAATCCAAGACTCCAAATCCGCAATTCTCACTCCCTTCACTGAAAAACTTGGCTACAGCTCTAGTTGGACTGCACATGCGCAACTCGTTTATTCCCTCCTCGTGTCTAAGGCAACGCACTCGTCTTGGCTTGTTATCCTTGACATCCCAAATTGTTAGTTCCTTTTGACCATTAGTGATTGTCTTGGTTGGAAGGTAACGGTTACCGTAACTAGGGTACACACTACTTATCGTTCCTGATAGTAACTTCCTTTCTGATACCTGTTCGATCTTGTCATTGTTTGCCAACTTATCAAGATGGTAGACACGGAGAACTTTGTCGTAGCCAACGGCAAAAACATTCACGCCATCGCTAGAAAAGAGCTGTGTGCAATCGATGTTTTCTTCAAAGAGCTCAGGTTTTGGGATTCTTTGTACTTGCCCTGTTTCAAGTGTTGAAATCAAGATATCCTTGTCTGTAAAGCTGACAGCTTTGGTGCCATCCATGGTGAGTTGTAAACGATTTATTCCAAAGTAGCACTCAAATTCCGAAACTTCTCGGATCAGCCCTTTAGATTTGAGATCAAAGATGTGTAGCTTCTTTCGTTTTGATGTGAGGACGATAACCTCTTCTCTTTCTGTGATTTTGATTTCTTTGATGGTGTCCTGTAGCTTGAAGATAGTTTCCTGATTCCCATCTTCAGCATTCAGGATGTTGAAGCCATCATCTTGTACGCTATACACGACCCATTTACCTTGTGCATCTAGAGCTTTCACTGTATCTACAGTGACTCCAGGTAAAGAGATAAAGTGCATCACCTTTCTGTCATCGGTGTTCCATACTTTTACTCCTTCATCACTAACTGCAGCAATTTGTTTCTCTCCGTTAAGGAAGGCAAATGGATAGGCAAAATTCTTCATGGATTCTTTTAGAACATGAAACGTTTTTACAATGTGTTTTGTTTTCGTGTCGAGTAAAATCATGTTTTGCGCGCCACCAACAAGAACAAGATCCTTATGAAGAGCGCTCGCCTTCAGTGTCCAACGAAACGCTCTTTCTTTCTCGGGTAAGTTCAGGCTGAATTGTCGAACAAGTTTTCCATTTGAATTTACCAAAACTTGCAGGCAAAGACCCTCTTTATTGGACGACCCCACGAAGACGTGCACACCATCACAGCTGAAACTACAGCATGCGTTTTGGTCATTCACAGTCAACGAAGAAATCAGCGCACCTCCAGGAGAAGTAAGGCACTTTTCACTGGTAACAAAATTTGGTAAACCTGTTACGCCGGATGACTGAGCCTGTTTAACCAGTTTGCCAACAAACGGGTGCTTGTCGTCATTTGTGAAGGGTCCAAGTCTCCCGATTATTTGTGAAGCAAGTTGGTTGCGATCATTTCTCAAGGCCATCGAAGACAAATGAAAGAACCTGTTTACGGCATGCAGGTCATCGTCGTTGTCAAATATCGAGGTTGCGTACGCAAAATCTTCCAGAAGTTCTTCCAAAGACGTTGCTCGCAGCTTAGCGGAAAGAAAATCAAAATTGCAGAAAGCTTCTTTTTTGAGGTCATTTAGTTGCCTAGCGTGGATCATGTGGAAGGGAAGCTCGCTTAGTTTACGCTTGTTGAAGACGGGTTGCTCGGGGTTTTCGTCGTACAACACTGGCTGGCTCGCTACCAGCCTATCCATTGGAACCTCGACACCACTGTCATTGATGTAAGGTTTCTTCTTTCCATCCGCCCACTTGCCAACATAGTATTCCACCATGCTTTTGTGTAGCTCCTCGACTTTCTCTGGATCTAGATATCTTTTCTTTGCAGTCTCGATAAACTGACGATGATACCAATACACCACAGGCACCCCATCAGCACCTCTTTTGATCAAGTAATCTTCTACGTCTGAATGCAAACGAAACCATAGCAACGGCAGCATACGCCTGATTGGTGGAGTCCAGAACTGGTAGATATCATTCAGGACGGTATCATCTAGAGACAAGAGGTCGTCTAACTCAAGCTCCGTTAGCCCAGACTTTGATGCGGTAATATAACCAAAAGCTTGGCTTACAAGAATCTTTCCATATTTTTTCTCTAGGCAATCAAACAAAGCGT
Source organism: Actinia tenebrosa (assembly GCF_009602425.1). The sequence continues at coordinate 412,311 of NW_022261416.1, forward strand.
TGATTATCGCTTCAACATCCGCCCCAATCTGTGTCTCGTTTTCTGGTGTATAGGACTTCCAGCGACTCGCCTCGTCAAATGTCAGCTTCAGATATAAGGGTAACTGACAACCTCTGAAGCCATCAAGTACGATCTTCTTCTGTTGTGGCTGGAGAACCCGCTTGACAGAATTGAGCCAACTGTCCAAGATTACTTCCGCTTCCTCGTAAGTCATCTTTGGCACTTCAAGGAAACAGTGTGGTGGAAGGTAGGACTAGAAGAAGAAGAAGCATAGTTTTTTAATTAAGAATGTTTGCTCTCAAATGAAAAGGCTAGACTATGAAAAGTTAAAGCCATACAAAATCGGAAAATTAATATTTTGTATCATGCATGATGTATGCAACAGACATTTTTACCTTGGGCATGTTTCCCCATTTCAGACCACATGTCATTCCCTAGAGTATTATTTCTTTGTTTAACGGTTGCGCATGAGAAGATACATGAATATAGATACAACTCAAACAAGAATCAAGAATCACTCATTCTTAAGGGACTGACACGTGGTCTGAAATAACATTACCCTAAGGTAACGAGGTCTATAAACCGTTTTTCTCAAGGTTGCGTACGCATCCAATCTTGACGGCCCACAAAACTGAAAAACGTAAATTCAGTAAAATTGAGAAGACTTTTTTATATTTAAAAAGAAGAATAAACGATTTTATGGATTCTTATCGAAAAATTTCATAAAAATGTATGATAACACTCATCAGTAATAAAGCTCCTGTTCTGGTATCGTGGCCCGTCAAGTTTCTTAAATTTGGACGTGCACGCAACCTTGAGAAAAAGATTTATTGGAAGCTGAAGGTCTATGAGAATAGGCTAATTACAGTGATAAGGAAAACCCGGATAATCTGTAGGAAAAAATAAATAAATGCCCACACCACCCCCCTGAGTAGGTGATCTCGGGGGAACGCGCGCAAAGGATTGTTGTAGTTGATCAGGCGGTCCTAGTTTCAGTTGTTTATCGGCGAACAAAGAGCTATCATTTCACGATAATTTCATAAAAGAATTGAAACCACAACGCACCATTTCACCCATAGGTATTCGTTATAAGAATAGGTAGAATTTTAAATGTATTGCTAGTCCATAACGTAGCTAGCGAAGCAAAGATTAAGAGCAATTTTTTCTGACTTCGGTCGCCATGTTTTTTTTCGATGGACCGCCTGATCAGATTTCTTCCTGTGCGATGATTGGCTGGTTTTTGATGGGCTGTCAAAACGAGATCACCTGGCATGAGAAGTATTTTTACATGCATTTTACCTTTAAGTAGGACAGACAATGAAACTCTCTTCCAGGGAGAGTCGAGAGTACAGCGTAGACATTTTTAGGGAGAACCTTTGGCCACCAATTTAACTCCTGAGACCACCCCTGACCGGTGATTTGATCCAAGGAATCAAGGAGAAGAATGATGGGATGATATGATGCTGCAGCTGCCAGACATTTTGGGAAGTATTCCGTCAACGACTTCATATCCTGTTCACGGTTAAAAGAAAATAAATTGGTCAGAAAAAAAGTCTGCTTGGTATCATTTACCACTGTTTTATTGCTACGCTCTGACTATTGGGCTCTGAGAAGACTCCTCTTAATCATAGAACTATTTTCGCATGAAGCTCGGTCCCGTAAGCGTGCCGTGCCGTGACCGTGATGTTTTCTAGAATTTTAATTGGCTGATCGTTTTCTCGCGCAATGTGATTGGTCTGACAGTGCCGTGACCTTGGCGTGACCGTGTCCGCGCCGTTTTTATGCCGTGTTTTGGGTATTCGATTGGATGGAGAGTAAATTTTCGAACAATGTGATTGGTCTGGCGTATCCCTTGCCGTATCACGGCCGTGTTATGCATTCCGTTAGCTTTTTATGCCTATTAACCTAACGCTAGATTTTGTCACGATCAGCGCGTAGCAATAAAAACAGTTGTAAGAATTAAAGAAGCCAGAGATTGAATTTTTTCTTGAAGGTTTGAAGGTGATAGGAGTATCTTATGCTAGTTATAGTGTTGAATTTGGAGGTTTGAAGGTTGAGGTTTGAAGTTTTTAGGAGTATCTTAGGCTAATTACAGTGTTGAGTTTGTTGTAGGAAAGAAGCAAGGGATCGAAAAAATTGAAGATTTGAAGATGGTAGGATTGGAGTATCTTACTTCTGGTATTTTTCTAGATGGCTGTGATGATACTCGACAAAGTTGCTCACAAATGCTGTGCAATAACGGGCGAGGGCTGGAGCTATCAGGTGATGTACCAAGGAATCGATACACTACCACACAAATCTCGATACTTGAAAACGAATCTTCAGGATGCTGGAACTAATTGACAAAAATATCYAATGTTATATCTATTTAAAATCATGAATCAAGTGAGGTTAAGTTTAGTCCTAATAGAGCGTGAAGGCGGGCATTTTGCAGTGAAGTCACTAAACCTGTGAAATAGATATTAGACTAATACACTTTAGTAGACCTTAATTCCATTGTTTTCTTTTGTGTCTATTTGACTATTACACGTTGACTAAGTGTTTCCATGACATTGTCGGAAAAACAGAGTTTTCGAGGGCACGTTGCAATACAGAATGTTCTGGAAACAAATAGCCCGGACGTGCGGCAAAACCTGTGCGTCTTTCTTGGTGTAGCAAGCTTTATCGTGTATTCTAGGTTAGGGTTTTCGTTTTGCAGAATATCGTCTAGCTCCAAATTCATTATCTTGGCTATTTTTTGATTGTGTTTATACCTCAGGTGCCTTGAAACACCAAGAAAGAGCCAAACCTTTACTTCGTCATAATGACGATTCCGTGGCGGGCATTGAAAACGGCTGGTAAACCCCACCCAATGGACTACTTCGACGATATGGTAGTCATCTTACAAGGGGGCAAAACAAAGCGAACGTGAAGGAAAATATACTAAAGTTTCATGTATTTGTCTTAGTTTTATAGGTAAAGGTGATCGAAGTCCCGCCCTTAGTTATATTTTGTTTTAAGCATTAAGCTTTATTTTTGCTCCTCTGGACGCCTCATAATGCCTTGCAATCCAAGATGGCCGTCGAATCGTCGAAGTAGTCAATTAGAGCTTTATACTAAAAATAAATATCCTAGGAGCTTTTACGACAATAAAATATTAATAAATTATAAATATATTATCTATTCTCTAAATATAGTTACCTTGTCAGTGATCCATTTTCTCATTTCAGATGCAATTTTAGCCATGATTGAGGTCTTCCCACAACCAGATTCTCCATGGATAACAACAGTTCGTTTAGCACCATCGTTTAGTAACTTATTTTTAACCGTACTCAAAAACTCTTTCCTTCCATGGAACGACTGACACTTCCTCTTACAGAACAATCCTTGGTGATAAAGTTCTTTAGTAAGTAAATCTTTCGGCTGAATTGACTTCTTTTTCTCGATGCCGTCACTGATGGTCTTGGTCAAGACCTCATAGAAGTTATCACACAGTTTGTCTATGTATTTTTCATGTTCTTCGCTGGATTTAGGATCTATTCCTTCTTCACTCCAATGTATTTCATATTGAATAACGTTATCTTTAGGTAAGAGAGAAGACATTTCTTGTGCTTTGAGGCTGTCTAGGAGATCTTGTGCTGTTTCGTCGACAGCAGCTTCTGGGCGAGCTACATCGATGAAGAAAGGTGCTTTGGGCTTGTCGACGTTTTCTCTGAGGTCTTTTATGACGCGCTTGAACCAGAAGCACTGTTTTTCTGGACAACTCGACTCCATTACTCCTCGACGGATCTCGTGTTCGGTAACTAATATGTATTAAATGGTCATAAAATATCATCATTATCATCACCATCATTATCATTATCACCATCATTTAAGGTAATTCCCTTGTTTTGCACTGCGCATTTTTCTGCGCACGCAACTAAAAGCATGGAACTAATTAACAAAGTTTAGGCATTAGAATATCTACAAAGCTTTTCGCTGTTGTATCACAGCGTGGGACGATCACAACAGAGTTAGGCTCCAAACTAGGTGAAAGCCCAAAGATCGAATTAGAATTTAGAAGTTGATTTTTGAGGAGGAAGGAAAACCGGATAACCCGGGAAACCCTTGAAGTACGGGAGAGAACCAACAAACAACTCTACTCACATACGACATTGAGATCGACAGACTCGAACTCGGGCCGCATTGGTTAGAGGCGGCGCATTAGCAGCGCACGCCGCACCGGACCGGCGCTTCCCATCGGTGCATTTTTCTTTCGGAAACTAAATAAGAAACATTTTTCGCTTTTTTCTCTTTTTTTGAGTATAGAAATTACGATTTTTATCTGACTCGCTTCAGTCTCCACTTGGGAAAGTATCAGTTTTCGACTATTTTGAGATGTTTTTTCAAGTGTGTCAACAACTTGCGCGCGTGCACTGTTTAACAATTATTCGCCCAAGGCAAAGTGATTATCGGGGAATATTTACCGAGACGCGAGGTAAATATTCCCCAATAATCACTGAGCCTGAGGCAAATAATTGTTTTAGTATAAATACACAGGTGATTCTTTCGAAAAAAGAAAACAAAATGGCATTTTTTCCCGGTAACAGCAACAAAGCGGCTGGCCGCCATTTTGGATTTTCGCTCGAGGTGATTATCGTGTGATAGTGTGGGTTTCTTGACCAATCAGCGCGCGAGATTTTCTATAATCACCTGCGTATTTTTAGTAATTCTGTTGATTGTTTTGATCGCTAAAAACGAATCGGAAAGAGCGGGAGAAGGGTAAGGCAAAATTTAAACTGCATCCGATTATTAATGAATAGCCATACCGGGAATTTACATCGCGCGCGTTATTGAGGAGTTTTCCTCTCTTATTTATGCTCTCTTGATGATATATAAAAATAGTTAGCTTAATAAGAAATTAGCTTTTTTACCTGACATATGGTATTTCCTTGCGACGTCTGGAGCAAGCACCTTGTCAGCGGCCTTACTCAAAATACTATGCAGCCTCCCGTAAATCTCCATCCACTTGGCAGCGGCTTCATCGTGCAACTGCGCATGCTCGTGATCTCTGAAATGAACCAGGCGCGAGCTGATTGGTTGAAGCACGTAATCAGAGGGAACGCTGTTATCATCTTCTTGATACCAGTCCTTTACCAGCTCCACGTTTTCGGGGACTTCGATTGCATGAATGAGCTGCTCGAGCTCTACTGCTTCTATCTTTGGAGGTAGAGGTCGATACCCATATTTTTGGCCGAGGAAAGTCTGGAAAGGCGTAAAATTTTAATATTCACTCGTAGTTTACCTCATAATTTCAGACAACTGAAATTGGATCGAGGGAGGGAGGGAGGGAGGGAGGTAGGGAGGGAGGTAGGGAGGTAGGGAGGTAGGGAGGTGGCTAGGTAG
>NW_022261416.1:417706-429394 GCF_009602425.1 Actinia tenebrosa
GTATAGGTAGGTAGGTAGGTATAGGTAGGTAGGTATAGGTAGGCAGGCAGGCAGGCAGGCAGGCAGGAGGTTTATCAACTTACGATAAAATTTGGCCCCGTGGACAGCTTCTGACAAGCCTGCAGCTCTTTCATGCACAGTTCACTCATAGAATGATCATCCATGGATTCTTCTCTGATGCCCCATCGAAGATCAACAACTTGGAAGTCGTAACCTTTCTCTTGGCAAAATGTCTTGATTCTTGGATACACACGTGACATTAGGGTATTTCTTTCCACCGAGGTATCTGAAATGACCAAAAATTTAGGTCACGCGAGGTCAAGCGTTCGATAGCCAATACCTAAGACCCCGTCCTCACGTATACGTTTTCATTTGTAAACGCATACGTTTTGATAAAAATGATGAAAACGCTCGCCAAAATACTTTTGCATGGTCCAATTCATCGATAAAATATACCGTTTTTTCAAGGTTGCGTGCGCATCCAATCTTGACGGGACACGAAACAGAAAAACGCAAATTCAGTAAAATTGAGAAGCCAGTTTTATATTTAAAGAGGACAATAATAAATTTTATGAATTCTTATCGAAAAATCTCATAGATGTGTATGGTAATTCTCATCAGTTATTAAGCTCCTGTTCTGGTATCGTGGCCCGGCCTCAAGTTTTCTCAAATTTGGATGTGCACGCAATCTTGGGAAAAAGTGTCTATTCAAAAAACAAAAAAACAAAAAAACAAAAAAACAAAATCCCTTTGATAAATAATATCATAAAATTCACCTGTAAAAGTAGAACTCGTAAAAATTCTAACGATGTTGATGTCTTCAGAGAATTCCACATTTAAATCTCCAAAAAACACTTTTTCTATACTCGCCATATTTATGTGCTTAATAATTGTATATTCGCTTTCTGTCGTGGAATTGTTGCTATCAATAATGACTTGCTCGGCCTTCACAGGATTTGACTTGTCATCCTTATTACGAGAGTTTTGACTGGCTATAGTTTGTTTTTGGTACGGAGGTTTTGATTGGTCGATTACAATGTTCGTTGAAGCTCCACAGCCCATTAAATGCAGGAGTCACATGACCAATTAACTCAGTTGACTTAGTCTATAACAATTAAAAGAGTAAACATGAATAAAGTGAGACGATGAAATGCATATCAGTTAACAAATCAAGAATTTTAAGAAAGAAAACGAAAAAAAAAAAAAAAAGCAGATTAGTAAACAACTAAAAACAGTTACTGAACAAAGTCATTTCCAACTCGTGGAACAGTCAATTTTACTTTGTCGAAATCGCTAGCTGCGAACATAGACAAAATATTTATAGCGTCGAGCTTTGGAATTTAGACAAATTATTCACAATCTTAGTACAATAAAAAAGATTAACACTTTCATTTAAAAACTGCTATAGAATTCAATAATCTTTTTCTTGACAGAAATTTGTCCACAATAATAGAAATAACATATTCATAGATAAAAGAAATAAAGGACTCTTGAGAACGGCGAAGCATGATTAGGGTCCTTAACTTATTGTTTTGTTTTCACAGACCAATGAATGTATATAGCCCCAGGTGATTTATCTTCCCAAGCTGACGCTTCTATTGATATTCGTCGCATTACAGGATTAAGCTTGCATTTCTTCGGAAATGCGTTGAATAAACTTCAATACCAAAAGCAATATTATAACGGTAGTATAGGATAAATTTGGATGATTTTGAGCTTGAAAATTTTCGATAAAAGAATAGGGAAAACATGGAAAAATCGAAATTATGTTCACTTAAAAAAGTGATTCATCTAGAACAAGAATATATTATTCACTTGGAGACACAACCGCCTTCTTTGCAGTTGAATAAAATAATTTCAAGCTAATGTTCTCAAAGCATTCACTCCAAGAGAAATATATTAACTCTTTCTTTGTTTTAAAATCTTTTTTTTTCCCAATGAAAGCTTAGACAATTTCACTGAACCGATGAAACTATGTTATACTAATATGCATGCTTATATTTGTACATCACCGTCTACAGTAAAATAGATTCCGAAAAGTTTGTCAAACATTTCGATAAATAGAGAATTAGGTACGAAAAGAAAACTAGAAATAGTTAGATGACTATAAGTATTAATCTTATTAGTGGAAATGAAGAAATACAGATGTACAATAATTTCTGTACAACACAAATAATGAGAAAAAATTAAGTGAAATTTCCGTCTTTCCTATTTTACATAGCACGCATCATAAACACAAATTCGCACACTTAATTTCGTATCCAATTCTTTCAAGAATCCAAATCAAGACCACATTTTTCTTACTAGTAGGATTGTATTATTTACAAGACTTACTGAATATCAAGAACAAATCAGACTTACCTTACTTGGACATACGATATTTCGCGGGCTTGGGGTACTAGACGTCACGATATATTGTTATTGTGGCCCAGGTCTCCTGTAAAAGTTGAACCGGTACAGTCGAGAGGATTGGAAATGTATCACGTGACTTTTTGGAGTTGACTGGGGGCAAAAACAAGCGGTTGACTGGGGGGCAACTAGTGGATGCTAAGTCAAAACATATCAAAATAAGTCCTCAAACTATTGTATTTGACTATTTTCACGACATCAAACCGGAAAACAAGAGATCAAAACAACCTCCAGGATTCTACTAGTCTCCCCCACAGCCGCTTTCAGTGTCGTCACGTAACGGGTAGAAAGCGATGCGTGACGACACTGAAAGCGGCTGTGGGGGAGACTAGGATTCTACAAGCCATCAATTGATAGCAACCTATATAGAGCTGTTAAGTTGTGACGTACTTCCGCGTCCAGAATGCTCATTAAAAAAAGAAAAAACCTTAAACAATCAAAACTTTGAACAACAAATCTTGTCATGAAGCCCAAAGTAAGAAAAATGTTGATAGGACTGTTTTTCGCTTTGAATGCCCCGGAAGTAGTTTTTCCACACGATTGACGTCACACTTAGTTAAAAGCTCTATTCTTACCACTCGAACCGTGATGTATTGGAAATGATATTTACTTTGATCACGAAATAAAGGTATATATTGTATTTTTAAGTAAAAATCATCTTCTTCACATAATAAATATATATATAATAAGTCCTTATTCAATAGGAAATCAAATAAATGAAATATCTAGGGATATTAATGACACTTTGTCAGTGAAACAACCAAAGTCAATAGAGACTTCTTTACCTTGGGCGTAATGTTTTTTTAAAATTCCTATGGGAGGCCATTTCAATATTACGACATGTCATACCGTGTGCATGCTGTATGTCAGTGCGCATTGCAAACCATACAAAAATCATTGTACTGTAATGCTTTAAATAATTTTGAAACTTCAAGGTACGTCGTTTTGAAGAGATGGGAATAAAGAGCGATATTCGGAAGAAGAATCGCAATCTTGTTCAGAAGAGTGGATGATGTTAAAAGATCTTCATATCTCTTCATTGGTATTGGTCTTGGAACGATGCTTACTCAAATTGCTGCTGGTAAGATCTGTGAATATGTCCATCAAACACATGTGAACCATCCTAGTCTAGGACTAATCTGTTCACATTAGTATGATCGTAAGATTAGCTAGATACAGTTGTATGAGGTCATTGGGCGATGAAATATGCGGCCCGAACCATCTCAGTCTAGAACTGATATGTTCACAGTAGTATGATCGTAAGATTAGCTAGATATGAGGTCAGTGGGCGATGAAGGGTGGGGCCCAAACCATCTCAGTCTAGAATTGATTTGTGGTCATCCAATAGGTATTTGTGTTTTGTTGCAACAAATGTCTTAGATTTGTAAATAAATGAATAAGAATAATTGCAAAACAATAGAGTGAAAACCATATATCCATGAAATAGTACTAATTAGTACAAAATATCACTAATGAAACAATCGAAAGCGAAAGAAATAGATGTTTTTTAGTGCTATTTAGTTTTGGTGCTATTTCACAGAGTTGAAATTTCCAGTTGTGTAAAAATAAACACTTGAAATAAAAATAGTACCTCGACATTAGCCAGGTCTCAAAGTTTCAGCTCATATCGTTAACTCAATTAAGTCTAGTGCATTTATGAACAGAGAAATAACATAATTTATTTTTTCTATCATTGAAGAGCAAATCCCTTGACACTAGACTAAGCAAATACACAGAAGTTAAAAATATACTACAATACCCTGATCAAATGCCTAGTAAAATATCTTCTGGATTTCAAGGACGAGAATATAATTTTCCCTATCACTTTTTTCAGGGGAGTTCATCATAATTACATGTTAAACCAAATAAAGCTTTCCCATTTCAGCCCATGTTATTCCCTTGAGAATAAGATTCTTTGTTTCAGTTGTGTCCATCTTCGTGTTTTTTCTGATGATCAACTGATAAACAGAAGAATGATACTCTAGAGAATGACTGAGAAAATAGATATCTGAGAAAAAAACTTGGATGTTATCAACAACTGTGGGAATGAGAGATTTTGATTGGCCGAGGTCAATACAATATTAAGTTTGCTCTCTCCTGATTGGCTAAAGTGGTCCCAGTCAGTGTGTTCCAATTGTAATATAAAGCATGTTCTGATGAATTTACAAGTTTTTATRTACTTTATTTTACATGGACATTTGGAAAAACTTTTTAAAATGTTGCTCTAGAAACAAGTTAAAAGTTATATTTTGACATGAATTTCTGTCCAGCGACAAATATTTCTCATGCTGAAGTATTTCATGAAGGAAATTAATTTTATGTCAAGTGACCATAAATTTATGTCAAGCGACAAATATTTCTCATGGTGTAGCGCATAATTTGTGAATGGCATAAATTTATGTCAATCAATAGGAATTCAAAAGCATATCAAACATATAATTGAAACAGCCATGATGTCATTGAACTCCTGAAACTGTACTTTCCTAGTCACTTTTACTTTGAAATCCAACAAAATTGTCCAAAAATGAACATCTATCATAAATAAGAGGTAAATACAAATGTGTAGTTCCAAAAATTATCCATACCCCCATCACGGAGAAATTTTTTTAAGACATCCCCTACCCCCAGGAATTCCAATTTTCTTCCATACAAACTCAGCTGCAACTTTTGTTCTTTCTCTGACCCCCCCTACTCTTCGGAAATTCCAAATTCCTCTGTGGGGTGGGTATGGATGATTTCTGGAACTACACAATATAACTTTTAACTTGTTTCGAACAACAAGGTTAGAATAAGCAATATTCTTATGTTTGACAGAGCAAAAAATAACGACAGGTCAGTCCCTGGTCATGATGACCAACCAAATTAGTTTTAGCTTGGTCATACCTTGTTTATATCTCAATGTTACTTTATGTTATTGTTGCAGTAAAGAAATAAGCACATGATTTAGTTGTCTACAAAAATAACGGTATTACAGCAAAAATCATTGCATCACAACCTACCATTTCAAAACTCCGATTGGATTTTGGTCTTTTCCAAGCCGTCAATCATTTCAGGTTTATGCAAATGAGTTAATGTCCAGTGTTGACCATTAACTCATGTTTTGTCCAAAATCTAAAATGACTTGATGATATTCCAAGGAATAATGATAATAATAATAATAATAATAATTACAATTTGTAAAGCGCTTATCCAGGGCTGCTCTAGGCGCTGCGAAAGATGGAATACAAAATAATACAAAAATGATGATTACAATAATCAGAAAAGTAATAAAGGTCACACATTTAAAGCTAATTAAACAAATGAGTTTTCAAAGAAGTCTTGAATGATGACAAGCTCTCAGAGTTCCTAATTGAAGATGGAAGGACATTCCAATATCATTTCAATGCAACAATTTTTGCTGTAATTTTGGTGGTTATTATTGCTTTTCTAAGTTCTAAAAATCAAATTGTTCTCAAGTTTCTTCGTGTTGTTTTGCCCCCAATAACCAATTATTATTCTTAGCATTAAAACAAATGATTGCTTTCATGTGACATGTTGAAGAAATACTGCAAATGGTTTGGACAAAGTGTACATTTGTAATGTAATGGATTGTTATGACAAGTTGAACATGATACAATAAACAGGTGTACTTAACTGACATTTCATTTTTTCTTTGTTGAATTAAAAAAAGAGAGGTTCTCCCCTTTGTCATACCTTTACTCAGCCAAAGGATTAATGTCCAAATGTACATATACTTATTACATATACCTTAATATTAATCAAACTGGGTAGCATAAACAGCACACCCACCCGAGCTTGTTGTTATTTTACAGAAGATATAACTAGCTAAAAACTAGTGTGAGCTGCGTCGGTGTTTCTAATGAAACAGTAATGATGAAAAGGTAAATTATACACTGTGAAAAGATGAAAAACTAGCATCGAAACGTCAGTAAGTTTTTTCATCTTTTCACGGTGTATAATTTACCTTTTCATCATTACTGTTATTTTACAGTTTGGACCAGGCTTTACCAATGTACTTTGTCATACCAGACAACAATGACGATTAGTTTTTATACTACTTTTACTTTATCTTGGTTTAATCTACTAAAAATAATCCTTTGGACCAAATTCAGGGCTCAAACAATAGTAAGATTCCAAGTTTTTATGATGGCTTAAAATATCACACGAGAAATTGAGGAAATTTTGTGCAAAAATGTAAAAAGGTAATCCTTTTGCCGGAATAAATTGCTATAGAGCTCTTTGCATTGGGCATAATGTTTTCCAACGTGTCATTCTCATAAGATTCTTTGTTTGAGTTGTATCCATATTTATGTGTGTTTTCATGCATAACCATTAAGGAATGATGGTAGGGAATGATATGTGGTCTGTAATGGGAAAACATTATGCCCAAGGTAAAGAGGTGTATTACTTTGTCTTCTGATTTGCAACTGTTAAACAAAGAAATGATACTCTAGGGAATGACACATGGTCTGAAATGGGAAAACATTATGCCCAAGGTAAAGAGGTCTATTACTCTGTCTTCTGATTTGCAACAGCTAAACAAAGAAATAATACTCTAGGGAATAACATGTGGTCTGAAATGGGAAAACATTACACTCAAGGTAAAGAGAACAATTATGCCCACCCTTGATATTTTTGACAGCCATCATCACATCTTGGAATCTAAATATTGACTGGTGATCAATAAATTCTGGTTTTAAGCACTGAAACTACTTTATGTTCAACTTAACCTTGGAACAATATTATAATAATGTTAAAACATGGTTGCAATACATCTAAGACAATCAATTGTTGATACTGTATAAAAACTACATAAACTACAGGGGTATTGTGTCAACTTCACCATGATGCAGCTTGTCACTGCTTATAATAATTACACTGTATATTATACTGTAATGTTAGAAATGGTTACGATCCAGGGCATGAAATTAAGCTCAAAAACTCTCAAAATGCAAGCAAAAAGAAAAAAAAAGAAAAAAAAAACTACAGTTCGGTGTGTATATAATGAAGTAGAGAGAATAAGAGAAAAATATATGCCAGTTACCAGCGTGGTTGGTCCTTGTAGTGTAGTGGTTAACACATCGGACTAAAATACCCAAGACATTGGTTCGAATCCTGCCAAGGGCATTTGATATTTTTCTCTTATTCTCTCTAGCTAAGTTTTAAGTATGACCACAGTTCCAGAAATTGGAGGGCTGAAAAGTTTAGAACCTGCGTCAAGTAACATTTGTTATTTGCTGTGATCAGTCACTAGTCGACTTAAATATTTTTTGCAAGTAAGAACAAAGCTTACTGGAAGGTTTTGCAAGTGGGATTAAAAGTTAAATTCATGCCCTGCAATTCATCTAAGACAATCAGTGGTTGATATATAAACATTTTGTCAACTTTACCATGAAGCTTGTCACTGTTTTGCACTTTTTCCAGCATAGAATGATACTTGAAGGGGCCGATTGTATAGCTGATATCCATTAAGGTTATCAATTGCCAATTGTGCAGCCTCTCTTGTTGCCATGGAAACAAAAGCAAATCCTTTGCTTTGGTTTTTCTGCCAATCCCAAATGATATCCACTTTGTTCACAACTCCATACTTTGAGAAGAGGGCGGCAAGGTTTTGTTCATTGGGGTGGAAACCAATGTTGTACACGTACAAGGTAAAGCCACCGACTTCAGAGGCTTGCCTCATATTGGGTTGCTGAGGAATTGGTGCTCCGACATTCCCTCCCATTGGATTAAAACGTGCCTGAAAGCGATTTGTAGATGGTCTAATTGGCCCGGGCCCTGACATAGGAAAATGTGAAGGGTTTACAAATCCTGGGGCGTATGCCTTGTTAGGAGGCCTTAATTTTTGAGAGTTATCATCCGCAAAGCGAATAACAAGTCCATCAGTACTACCCTCAATAAATTTCCCATTCATTGCATCCATGGCAGCTTGCGCTTCTGCTTTTTTGTTGAAAAGAACAAAGCCAGTACCATTACACAATCCTGTTCCCTTGTCTCTTAACACGCGGACGTTGACAATAGTTCCATGAACTTCAAATGCAGTCTTTAATTGGTTTTCATTGGCCAGTTTTGGGAGATTACGCAGATACAGATTACCACCTTTGTTGACTTCTGCACCAGGACGAGAGAACGCAACTTTCAGCCGTTTATTTTCAACTTGATGTCCGTTTAATTTATCAATGGCCTTCTGGGCATGCTCAGCTGTGAAGTAGTCAACAAACCCAAACCCRTAGCTCCAACCAGTAACCTTGTTTCGACAGATTTTGCAGTTTTTTAATGGCCCTATTGCTTGGAAAAGCATTCTAAAATTTTCATCTGTCATTGCTTGTGGGATATAGTTAATGATGAGGTTTGTTTGACTGGTAGACACATCATTGGAAGAGTATTCTTGAGCTTGGGTATTGCCTTGGTTTAAACCCTGAGGTTGTTGATTCTGCGAGTTGTACATAATGGGTACTTCGACCTTGGGTAACTCTGACACACAATACGGTTTCCATGAATTAGATTCTTCCATGCCTCCATAAGGGTTTAAAGCCATTCTGATAACTCTCACTTTACCATTAACTCTTAAAAGCTTAAAAATATAATGCATATAAATTAATATATAAATAAAAAAGAAAGAAAAATTGTGCTTTTAGGACGAATTCTTTGTGCTTGAAAAATAGTTTTTTTGAAGTAGTTATTTTGTATACGACCATATATATAGATACAGTAGAACATGAAAAGATATAAAACACAAAATCGTAAGGAATAAAATAAGTATTCTTTACATTCTTAACAGTAAATTAACATTTTGACTAAACATATTTTTGATCGTGTAAAAAAAAGGAAATTATTTGCACAAAAAAGATTGCCTTATTTTACGACTTTTTGCTTAAAAAACTGACATTATTTGAAAGAAAAGTTGGAAACAAATAAGATATAAGTTAGATTCTTACCTTGAGGATGATAAAATCTTCGTAGATGGGATAAAAAAAGGTGAGTTTTTACGAAAAAGTAGAGCTGTCACTCGACCACATGTCGGTCCAACGCCATTAGCATCCCATCACGCCTTTCGAGGCGAGTACTAACGCTGGCAATGAATCTTGGGTGAACTGGCGAACAAAACTGGACAAAGCTATTCTGACACAATAACATATATTAGAACAAAGTTGTCGTTTGAGATTTTGAAAGCTGTAATTACATGCATTAGAGGCTCCCGCACTCCTTTTTATAAGAACAACGAAAGTGACTTTCTATTGGACTTTAGCATTAATACTAACCTTGCCGATATTAGATAATTTTAGACTTTTTTATAATGCTTGTTTTTCATTTTGTTTTTTTCTAGTTTTTTGTAAATAGTAACTTTTTCTCTTTAAATTTTCACAAAGTACATAATATAAATATTCTTTTATTATTATTATTATTTTTTAATGATTTACAAACTTATTATTATTATTACATTATTGTTATTAAAATTTATGTCTATTTTTATCTTGGGTGATACACAGGTAACCCAAGCTCCAAGTTTATTCGTTATCTGAAAAAATATTATGTATTTTAAAAATCTTATACAGTGCTAATACTAAATACGTGATACAAATACTAATTTTTAGCACTAAATAGTGATAATTAAACAATAGAAAACAAAGGGTTCTGTATGAAATAGTACTAATTAAATAAATTAGTACTATTATTTAATGTGCACTTTAGTTATTCATTGTTATCGACCGTTAAAAAATGAGCTTTGTTATTAAAGAATAACTTTATAGGATTTCCACAAGCTTCAATTCCAAGATACACTAACTATTGGGATTTTCTCTTTATTTATTTACATAACTTTATCCTAAGGCCAGGGCTGTCAACTCTCCCGGATAAACCGGGAGTCTCCAGATTTTGGACCGTATCTCCCGGTCCCCAGATTAGAGTCTCAAATCTCCCGGATAATTGCCGAAGCTGACCATTTCTTGTGAGACTTGACTTTCACAATCAACAACCATAAAATTCCAATTATTTTGTGTTGTTTGTGTTATTTTACATCGCTAACAAAATCAAAACATTCCTCATAAACTGTTATTGCAAGCAGGCCATTGTAACTATAAGCGATAATTTGATTGGTCAGAAATAAACCAATCACATCTAATGTTACGGAGTGAATGACGTCTTTTCGCGAATTTTTTTCCGCTGTGACGTCATGTCCCTTCTCTATCAATTCTCCAGATTTGAATATCTTGGGGGTTGACAGCCCAGATCCATGACAATTATCTAAGTTACTAAGCTATCATGGAAGGGGTAAGCACAACAGAGCTTGGCTCTTCTTCAGAATCCAAGAATAAAAATATAAAACCAAATATTCAATATAAACTTTTTGAATATTAAAAAAAGAAGAAAAAACCGATAAGGCTAAATAAAAAGTATATTTAACGATCATTCGCCGAAGGCGAAGTGATTATCGGGGAATATTTACCGAGACGCGAGTCTTCGAGCAGCGAGGTAAATATTCCCCAATAATCACTGAGCCTGAGGCAAATAATTGTTTTAGTATAAATACACAGGTGATTCTTTCAAAAAAAGGAAAGAAAGAAGATAAATGGCATTTTTTTCCGGTAACAGCAACAAAGCGGCTGGCCGCCATTTTGGATTTTCGCTCGAGGTGATTATCGTGTGATAGTGTGAGTTTCTTGACCAATCAGCGCGCGAGATTCTCTATAATTACCTGCGTATTTTTACTAAAAATAAATAAAGTAGAGAAACTAGAAAAAGTATGAATCCCATAAAGCCTCGCAGTCATATCTTTGCAAGCTTTTATGGGTAATATTCAAGATGGCGACGTTGTGTTTATAAACAAACGTTGCTCGAAAACATTGCCTAAATTTTCTCAATTTTCACATTCGAAACTTACATTGCTGAACTTTTTAATGACAAAGATATGTAAAGCTGTGAATATGTAATCTTGAAATGATTATAAATGTAGCTATAATTGGAGAACTTTTGACAGGGTTTACAAGCCAGTGATAGCTTGTCGTTTTGAAGAATTTTTCGTTGTTCAAATGGGTTCAATATTTTCTTCAACGTTATCATCAGAAAAAGCAAACAGAAAAAGAACCTTTGATGAAGTACAGAAAGACGACGCTGAAGACGCAGAAAAGGTGGTTGAAATACCCAAAAGGTTAGTCATTTGATAAAAAATATCTTTTCGCCTGATTATGAAGATAAAATATTTTCTGTTGCATGTCATTTTTCTTTATTTCCTTCCTTCTCTCTCTCTCTCTTTCTTTCTTTCTTTCTTTCTCTCTCTCT
>NW_022261417.1:7185-19276 GCF_009602425.1 Actinia tenebrosa
ATAAATAATTGTCGCTAGAGTTCAGAAAGGGGCATTGATACAACATAAAGAGGTCATCGAAAGCAACGTTTAGTGCATGATCATAGAAAAACGGTCTGTTAGATTATGTTCAGTGGCCCCTCGCATTGCAAGATAAAAAAATCATGTTATTAATTTTCAGATTATAAAAAACACTCCCACGGTCTACTGCAAGAAAATATCTATGGGCAACCTGTGGCTAAACCAAGGAAGAAGGAAGAATGGAAAAAAAATTGATGGATTGCAACTTTTCCCAAGAGAGTCAAAAGATAGAGACCACGTCATGTCCGCCATGTTGGCAATATTAACGATCGGAACCTAATGAGGAACGTTTTTGCTAAAATGCCACCAATATGGCGACGATGACTTAACGTGACTTAACGGAGAATTGGCACACTAGGAAGTCGAGTGTTTTTCTTGCTTCTCGAGTGCTCTACAGCTCCCAGAGTGTTTATATCACAGTACAGAGATCTAGACACAAGCAGCAATTTATATTGCTTTTTCATAATATTTTTGAACGATTTTGCGCTAGCGCGTAATCTATATCCTCTGATATAAACACGATAGTCAGCCAATCCGCGCGCTCAAATATTTTATCAAAGGTAATGTTGCCATATACAATAGTGTATCAGCAACTTAGTTTACTGTTTTACCTTGATATTCTTTTTGAAATCTGTGATTTCCCACTTAACTTTACTCATCGCCTTCAGTAACATGGCCTGCGCTCCATTATATCCAACAGTATACAGCTTCTCCATAGTACCATTCATGGAATGAACAAGATATGGAAAGCCAAACTTATTGGTCCCCAAAATACCTCGGCAATGGTATTTGAGGATTTGATGGAGAGGGTGAAGTTTGTGGAGCTGACGGTAAAGGCACACGCAGATTGGCTCCATAAACAAATGGGTTTTTAATAGATGTTCAACGGTTTGTCCATAGGCAAAGTCTACTGACTGGACGGTCAGTTTAGCTGCCAGCCAGGCATCAGGGTTGTCGGGTGTCACAACGGGAGAATCTTTTTAGTTCATCCATGAACGAAAGTTGTAAATAAATAAAAAATAGAAATGTTGTGATTTTCTAAATATGGACTGATACAATATCAATAGGATTAGTGATAAAATATTAATGCTATGTTATCCTGATGGTAGGTTAGTCCGAAAGCTTGAGTTTTCTATTACTAGAGCAACATATTTAAATATGCGGAAATTACTTTGTGCAGTGGTAAATGTTACACGACGCAATCCATGCATGTAATGTTGCTGAATAGAAAACGATCATTCTTCAGCAACATTGCCTGCATATTGCGCGCAGAGTTGCGCCGTTTGTCCCGTTCCTTGCAGCCCAATCCATCTTCTTACTCATATACACCTTATTATGTGCACGCAATGTGCCTCCAGAAAGATTAACTAGTTTGAACATGAACAAGGTCTGAAAAGGCACTCCAACTAAATTTTACCTGCAGTATGGCCCATCTGAATTGCAACAGGGATGAGTTCATTCGGTTTTCCTTGGATCCTGCTTCGTTTGGAAAAGAAGATCGTTATTGGCGAGGTTGCATTGAGGATTTGCCTTGTAGAAGAAGTAGGCTCTGGTCTGGTCTTTAATCCGTCGTATTCTGGGTATTGCAGGATGTAGACGTATCCATTGGCTATTGCCTGCAAAAAGTAAGACAGCAATGATCGATGATTGCAGTATGATTTAAGTCGTACAAATTAATGGTCTGGCAAGCAGTAAGATTAACAAAACTTTGAGACAAATTGCAACAGCTTTTTAATCTATCAGACATGTTTAGGCAGTCCTTCTGCCATCATCAGTGTAAGTGATTACAGCCTCTTGCCACAACCTCCTTCGAATCCTAGTAACCTCCTCCCACAGAATCTTTATTGAGCTACACTAATTGTCAATTTGGTCAAATCTACACTTTATTTGTACATCAAAACCCTGAAACAACCTATGGACTGATCAAAGTCAGGGCATGGCTAGGTTTTGAGGAGGGAGGAAAACCGGGAACCCAGAGAAAATAGAAACCTTAACTAATCAAGGGAAATACGTAACAARCTCGACCCGCATGTGAATACTATTAATACTCACATCTTGGAAGCGACTATATCCAATGGCGTCATATGTCAGAGCATCCCAATTTGTTTTAGTGTTGAGTCTTGTTAACAGGTTGTTAGCGTGAACACCAATAGAATCTATGTAAAAAATAAAAGGCATTCAAAGGAAACCAAGCACCAAGTTTCCCTCCAAACAAAATGTTGCGTGACAGACCCTAAGGGCGTCTGCGTAGAAAGCAAGTAGTTCTGGTAAGCAATGGAATTATGGGAATGGAAAGGCGGGTTAATTCAGGGGTTAAACTCCCTATTTCGCTATGTGGAAGTTACGTTCTCTTTTAGCGTAGCTTTATATTTTTAAAATATAGTACGATGGACCATTGTTTTGCAAAAATTGAGACCTTTCTTATCCGATAGATGTTATGGATACTCAAGAAAGAATATCTAATGTCAGTAGTCATTTGGTGTTCAAATACTAAAATATAAAAAGAAAGAAAACTATGCATAAATCATGTATAAGACTCCCTTTTCCTTTTGTCAGATTCACAATGAAGGAAAGAATGTTGGAGGACAAAGCAATAGAATTTTACCATTGTGAAAATCGAAATTCTTTTGCTTTGAGCTCCACTTGAGCTGCACTGAGAATTAGAGGAAGTGGTCAATTCGACTGAATATTATCTAGCAGACCCAAATGGTCATTATCATGTAGTGTACAGACTGAACTTACTGTATGTAACTCTTTGTATTGACATGGGATTGATTCCAGCAAGTCTTTGTTCTGTGAAGTACTTGTCTTCCTTCCATTTGCACAGACTTGAAAGCTTCTTGAAAGGTATGCTGGGATCTTTGAAGTGGAATTTGAAGTATTTCTGATCTTCCTACAAAATTACATATTCAAATTCTTTATAAGGATCGAAAGAAAAACATAGAGAAGTCTGATGTGAAGATGGCGCCCTTCAGAATAACCTTAATTGCGAGGCTACTAGGGAGTCGTCCTTCACGAATTTGCAAGATGTGATCCTATTGGAGGGTACACATGTGTAGAACAATAGAAAACAATGACCTTACCCCAACTCCGCCCCTAAACCTAACCAATCACAGGAGTAATCACGTTCAAATTTCTTCTCGATGACATTTGCACAATGCAAGTGTTATTAAACTCATTAATAATTAATGAGGAAAACACAACAGAAATCACGACCGTGAAGAGTTCTGTAAATCAGATACAGAATCCTGTTCATTTGCATAAACTTTAAAATGGATTTTCTTGGCCAGATTCACTTTTATCTTTAAAATTTTAGCGAAACACAAAGGAACTAACCTAGACGTTTGATAAGTAATCTACAGTATTCGTGTCCGTGTTGTATCCAATATACAAACTCTCGGCTACGCCTCGTGGTTGTATATCGGATACAACACGGCCACTCATACTGTATATATTACTTAACCTATCGCATCCAAGGCAATTTTAAAAGAGGCATTTTAGTAGGAAAAAAATCAAAAACATAGTATCCAAGAGACTCCATAAATGAGAATTTTTTCTGTATAATTTCTTTCACTTACAGGTAACACATCCATGTGCTGAGAGTCAACAAAGAAGTTAAACAAAGCATTATAATGTTCCAAAGTCGTAAACTCGGTATCGTGATACGCCATAATGAAACCATAAGAAAGCTTGAGATTCCTGAAAATAGTTTCCTTGTAGAGTTTCATCCAATGGCCATTCAGGGGGTCACTGCTTAGAAGAGCCGTCAACTCATTGGAYGAAAGGCTAATGACTGGGAATAGGCCAAGGGGGGAAGAGGAGAGCTGGTAAGTAGTTCTGGTTTGTCGAAGGTAATTTTCTCTATCGGTTTGGCATTCTGAGGTATATGCGTAAGTAACGGACGAACAAGGACCTGTTGATTACATAGACCATAAAAAATTATATTAGTTCAATCATTCAAAATCGCACCAAATCAGCTAGCTTTTTCAAAAGGTCTTTCTTCGGTTTTTCAGTGCGACCAGCCAAAAACTAGACCCTACCACGTGGGAACTTTTTTGTTCAAAAAGCATTCTTTTCTCTCTTTCGTTTGGCCTCCACCCTTCCAGTGTTGTTTCAAGACAAACCTGTTCAAAACCACCGACTTCTTGTTTATGTGTTGGTGGCGAAATTAAAGATTTTCGAATGAAACGCTGTCGTCACAAAAGGGGAACAACTGCGCATGCTCAATAGCCATATGACGTTTGAAGTCCTTAAGGCGCCTCAGTTTTCGTATAGATTTCTTATTGATTATTTAGCATTGCTTTATCCTCCCTCCCCTCCCCTCGCCACGCTCACTTTCACTATATCTTTCCTATATCTAATATACCCATCTGAAAATGGTTAATTAAAGTGCAAACTGGATTAAGCAGCAAATTTGCCGGAGTTTCTCACGACTTCCCATAAATTTTATCTATATCGTTGTGTTGTATATCTATGCAATATCGCGGTTACTGTAGAACCAAGAAAATGCGACCTGAAATAAGCGAACGCCCAGTTTCCCACTCGTTTCCATCAAGAGTGATTTGTTCAAATATCTAAGAAGAAATCTTGGTTCGACACGGTAGAACACAGGGAACCCAAAGTTGTTTTTCTCTTAAAATTAAACCTGCATAGCATTTCGATAACCCGTTTCCGCTAATAACATACTAAATCAAAAAAGTAAAAGATCAGAGCATTCAATTTTTTTTTTTTTAAAAAGCGAATCAAAGAAAATAAAATAAAAAATGCTAACAATTAGAAAAAGATGGAAAATAAAACAACAATAGCTTGGAAAATTTTTCTCACCAGCAGATTTTCCACTTGTTAAGTTAGTAGGAGCAGCAGTTATTAGAGATTGGCTCGTGGACGCCCGACACTGATTAACGTCGGCTAAAATACCAAGAATGACGACCAGAATCCATTCAAACGAAGCCATATGCTCAGCACAAAGAATACCCCAAGCTAAAAGAATGCCGGAGTCGTCTCGTTTCTTCGCTGAGATCTCAACCGAACTGAGCAAATTCTAATTGTGCAGATGACTTAACTATTTTTGAATGTTTGCCGAGATTGAACCAAAAGTTTGTTGCTTTAATTCAAGACTTACACTTTACACAAACAGGGGAAGCACAAATCAATTTAGAGGAGAGTTGGTAAACATGTTGTTTCCGCTATGTTGAGGAGTTGGACTGATTAATGAAAATCTTTATTKTGGGATAAAAATAATTTACGGATGGGATATTTTTCACGTCCAGGATATGGACCAAGACAAGGAAAGAAGAAAAACCAAAGGCGGTAAATAAATAAAAGAGAAAGAGAAAGAATGCAAGAATGTTATTTGCACTAGCCATCATTCCACGGCCGATGAAGGCCGTAGTATCTCGACTGAAACGTTTAGAAGGAACATTTTTGAAAAAATCAGAGACAACTAGAYTAATTGAATATTCGAGAAAGAATGACAAGACTAGGGAAAAATAGATGTAAATGAACGCAAATCATCTTAAAGGGAAATAATCATCACTGAATAAACAAAAGAACAATTTCAGAGAAGAAGGTGAACAGAAATTAAATTGAAAATTGAAAATTGAAAATAAATGKGGAAAAAAGGAAAGAAACGAAAGGAAAGGGAGCGGAAGAGGAAAAACTATTGACAACCAAAAATATTTACATGAGGAGAAAGCATGCACTTCACATCGCTGCATATATTTGTATACGTTGTAGAGTCAATTACGTTATCTATGAAAAAGCACTCAGTAAATAGTACTCAGAATATGCTCACTCCCACTCAGCCAATCAGCGTCCAGTATTTCAGTGTTCTATATCTCATAGAGAAACTTAGGTGTCAAGTGGTGGGGGCCTTGAAGTGGGGTCAAGAAATTAGTATTCAGAGTGACTTTCTATACATAGCATACTAATGAAGCCTTTTTGTCTTTGTTTGAATGCTTCAATATTATGAATGTAATTCGATTGTGGACAGAAAATGTGTGCATGAACAAGAATCTCAATAATAAACARGAAAAATGCAGTTTCAATGSCAAATRGATATTTTATATATGACAACCACATAATAAATTTCTCAACCTTTCAATCGAAATGAATCTAAAAAAATCAGAGAATTTTCTACCGTCTACACTCTTCAAGTGTCAATTGAAATTAAAATTTTAAATGTGTCTAACCGTGCTCCACGACCAACGAGGTACAGACCATGCTGTGCTTTCATAAACAACCCTTTCTTTTTCTCTCTTCGCGATATCTTCATTTCTAGTAACTTTCAATGAACTTATTTTTGTCGCCATCTTGTTTTTCATAAATCGCTGAGGTAAGCAGAAAGGGTTCCGGACTCAAAAGACAAAAGATCTTGAGTGACCACAACAGCGTCGAGCTCCTCAAGCTCCGTGTATTGACTCATACTCAAAGAAATGAATGATTCAAATCATGCTCAAAATCATAAAAACTGCATGAAGAATAAACGACATTCCCTCAAGTATTTTAATGTTTCATGGATAAAAGCATTCCCAAGAGAGTCAAAAGACAAAATATGGCGGCCATTGTGGTGCCGTTAACAATGGATGCTAATGAGAAATCTTTTGTTAAATGGCACCAACATGGCCGCAATGACGTAACGTGCAATCGAAGAATAATGATAACCATTGTTGTTCAAATCTTGTGCTTTATATTTTGAGACTCCATTTTAAGTCTAGATCAATCCGCACTGGCAATCGGAAGTCGAATATACCTTTAACATCAAAGAGGCTCAAAAGTCAGAGATTTTTTACTCTTGGAGAGGGAGGGGGAGAGAGACGATTGTGGCAGTTAGGTGGGCCAAGATCAGACGTTTCGACTGCTACATCATACTAGTGCTAGTCTTTATCAGGCGATGGTGTAGACTGGAAGGGGGTCTATACCTCTCAACTCCGACTCAACTCAGTAACCAGAGCATGCAATCAAACCGTTTATATAGGACTTTTATTTTTAAAAGTTGAACAAGGAATTATTTAGAAAAACACGACAGACTGTTGTAAAGAATGCTAACTGACAATTGATGTTACAAAAGTTGACCTAGCATAGTTTTTGTTTAATTATAGTTTTCCCTTTCTTCCTTCGTTCCTTCTCTTCTATTTCTCTCCCTTCATCTCAGTCTCTCTTTCCCTCTTTTTTTTTTCGGTTCCACGTAAACCCCGAAATAAAAGCCCAGACCAAATGATACATCTAATAAACTAGCTATTCCTGTTTCAAATCTAAAAAGAAAGGATAATAAGAAACGGTACTCGATCAAATAAAGTGAGTGAAAGTTCATCCCACCAGTTGCACCAGTTGCAGTTTAACGTCGGAACTCAAAAAACCTGTCATTTCATGGCTTTTGCCCCCGAACCTAATTAGGTGTTCCGTTTAACCGACAGTGCGACTGGTGTTCAATGAAATTGTGAAAAGACACTGAAGTTAAGGGACTAGAACAATTCGAATGCATTTCTGAAATCTATTTGGGGGTAAGGTCTTTATAGGGCCTTGTACGGAGGACTTGAGATACATTACACTAGGTTTTGCATGGAACAGTTTAATACGTTTCGAATTGTAAAGTTCTATATACACCCTAATTCAAAAAAACGTTGTCATCGCCACTAAGCCGGGCGATAGACGATATGTCATTCCGACATGGAAATGGTTTCGTTGAATACAAAGAACATCGAATCAGTCTCAACACTAAGGTCCATACTCTTGACGAGAATAAGAATAAGAAACACWAGTCATTCCAGCTATTCTTGGATCTTGGAATGACATATATCCTATCGCTTTTCGCCTATCGACTATTGCCTATCCACAACGTTTTTTGAATTAGGTGTACATGTATGTGCCTAGAAAGCTTAAATAGGCCATTCAATTTCAGTAGTGTATATTGCTAAGTAACTAGCTGCTACGTCTCGTCTATACTAGGAATATGGAATAGATAATAGATAATAAAATGGACTGTTAATGACGCGCTTCAGTCTCGATACGTAATTAACAAGAAAAGCAGATTTAAACAAGTAGGTTTTAGGGTTTGGCTCAACAGATGATAACGTAACAAGTGTTAGAGTTCTTATTGATGAGGAAAGGGAGTTTCCAATTCGTTCGTTTGGAGAAACCAAATTATTTTTTAGTTTCCTGGGAGGGAGGGTGGAGCTGGAGCAAATCGCATCGTGTACCCCCCACTTATTATCCAAAACACAATTATTACTAATCCCTTCCCCCTCCCCCCTACACTATTATTATTGTTCTCCGGTTTTCCTCCCTCCGCAATACCACGTTAATTTCCAATTCGATTTGTGAGTTAGGCGTGTCGTGACTTTGATCAGCCCGGCAGAGGCTTTTTCAAGCTATCGATAACGACAAAGTGTCTCATAACACCTGTCTACACCACCCCCTTCTCTTGTGCAGTGAATATTAGACAATAAGCCTGTTGCGAGATGACGTTTTACCCCCGTCTCTAGACCATAATCTTTTTAACACTGTTTTTGTTCTTTAATTATGACTATCGTTCCTGTATTCTCTAAGGAATCAAAAATTTTAATATGAAAGAATTTCAAAAACTATTATGGTATAGAGTCGGGGGTAAAACGTCATCTCGCTTCAGGCTTATTATCAATTCTTGCTTAAAGCAAGCACTAAATTCCGGTAACAAAAGGGTGAAAGGGTGAATGTCTAACTGGTGGTGCAAAAAACGCGCAGCATTTCTTTTCTATGAGCTGTCAAAAAAAGATTCTTTTCTATGGTCTGTCAACAACAACAACAACAAAACAAAACAAAACAAAACAAAACAAAAACAAAACTCAAAACCGGACCGCCGGAGCCGTTAGATGTTAAAAAAACATAAATATGAGTAATTGCATTGATAATTACACACATAGTAACTTTGACCTGTGAAAATATCAACAGGATAAGATTATTGTGACTGGTAAAGTTGCCTTTGTTTTCCCGCCAAAACTAATTAACGAGAAACTGTCTTTTCTTTTGGTGTTTACCGTTCCCACGTGTCATTGTTTGTTCTATTTCCACTCGATGGACATAAAAGCAGTGCTTGCTTCTCTCTGAAAGGACACTTGCAACGAGAAGTTCAGCGGAACAAGCAAAAAGGTAAACTAAGAAAAGCGTTATTAGTTTTAAATGTGAATTTTGGTTTTCTTCTAGTGGCCAATGAACTTGTCTTGCTGATTCTAGTAGAATGTGTGTCACGTAGTAGAAGTATGTGAATTTTCGAAACTATAACAGCCGCTTAGCTTAATGTCTCCCGTTTCTGTTTTCGTTATCTGTAGTCTACCGCTGTTGATATTATTAGAGCAGCTTTTGCATCATTGGGAAACATGAGATACTAACTTAGAGCAGTTACCACATGCCGTAGCACTGAAATGGCTTCTCATTGTCATTTTCAGTAATTCAATCAATCACAGCGTCGTGTAGTTGTGACTACTGTAAGATACAGCGCGGCTATGGATTGGTCTTAGGCTCAATCAATTCTGTCAGTTCTAGTAACATCGACCAGAACTAATACAGTATCACAATCATGGTCAGCGAGAGTCTGAAAACTAAACTGGAAACTGAAGTATAAAATTCTGATAAGTTCAAAGTAATATATATTTTTTGTGTTACAGGTACTGAAGAGAAACGCCCGTGTGGTAAGAAAACAATGGCCGTCCTGAAGATAGCTTGCGCCCTTGTGGTATTGATGTTCCTCACGGATTACTTCCCAACACAAGCTGTTGAGTGTAATTTTTCTGTTGGAAACAAAAAAGGTGCTACGTCTCCCGACTGGGAACAAGGTTTCAAAGGTACAAGCATGCATCAGTTATTCTCGGTCAGCTTCTATTTTACGACTCACGGTAATCCGGCCCAGGCTATCAACCTTTACTGAGAATATTCTCTGTTTTTTCTCAGTTATTGTTTGTTGATGTTTTTCTTTTTTTTTAATGGTTTTGTACTTTCCTTGCAGTTTAGATAAAYGCGCGAGAAAGATGCTATAATTTTACCATGTGCGGGAAAGTCGGATTGTGTACCGACCGTAAGGGGTCCGTTTTGAACCACTTAGTAGAGGGAACACCTCTTTAGCATGGACGTAATGTTTTCCCATTTCAGACCACATGTCATTCCCTAGAGAACAAAATTCTTTGTTTGAATTTTATTCATATTTATGTGTCTTCTCATGCGCAACCTTTAAACAAAGAAATAATACTCTAGGGAATGACATTGGGGTCTGAAATGTGGCAACATTACGCCCAAGCCTAAGAGGTCTATTTGTACCACTGGGCAGCAGCCGATCGATCAAAGTCAGGGCACGGCTAACTCACAGATCCAACACTAAAACAACCTCTGGGTTGATCAAAATCAAGGCACGGCTAACTCACAGATCCAACACTAAAACAACCTCTGTGCTGATCAAAGTCAGGGCACGGATAACTCACAGATTGAACCCTGAACTGAACCTCTGGCTGATCAAAATCGAGAAGGCACGGCTAACTCACAGATCGAATTATAATCTTTAACTCATTAGGTTTAGAAGAGGGAGTAAAACCTAATTCTTTGTTGCTGTTAACAGGTTCTTCTGCCAGTGGGTTAAGGAATTGCGAAGGCAAATGCGCCAGTACCTGTGAAAGGAAGGATGGATGCAAAGCGGTTGATGCGCACATCACCAAAACCTTTTTTGGTGGTCCAATCTGCAATTGCTATGGATACAACAACCATCCCGAGCTCAAGGAAGCACAGTTCTGGGGACATCGCTCTTGCTCATAAACCATCATTTTGGACTCAAAATGAAATGCTTTTCAAGAAAGGCATTTGTGATCAAGAAACGGGAATAAAATTAGAAAAAAATACATATACACCTCGTCTGCTTTTCGCCGTGACGTACAAAATATACGATAACCCTGCTAAATTATTAGACCTGACTGATAGACATATTTACTGTGTCTCATTTTCTCACTGGACTCTGAAGATGACTTTCGCTCAGGTTGTCGAAACATCAGTCACCACCAACAACAGTCTTGAGAGGACCACACTCACCAGAACGATCACACTTCGCAACAAACCTGCTAGGGGAGCTTGGGGGGAGGGAGAGGGGGGGTAAGAGGTCTGCGCACTATTCCTCTAGCTCCGCACTGAGGTCAGCGATGAGACTCTAAAATAGTTGTATTATATTAGCTGATATTTATTTAGCTGATATATACGATATGCACGCACATGTTAAATAATATCCTACATCAGGTCCCATAGTCCTATAGTAAAGAATTCGAAGACGATGTTTTTGCCCAAAGAAGATAGTACACTTAGATATGGATAAGTCCTATACACAATGATGAAATAAAATCATGGGGGAGGGGAGGGGAGGGAAGGGGAGGGGAGGCCGCTTGGGAAAGGATTTGATGTTTCTCGAAGTGCATTTTCCCTTTTGCTTGGTTGTTCCCTAGTCGTCACTCGAGTACTCTGAAAGAAACAGTTAAGAATCATGTCATAAGCGTTTTGCTCAAGAGATTCCTAATGCATTTACTATCAATATCCCTTCCGGTAATATCTGTATTTTCACTAGGGGTGAGAGGGGAGGGGGGGTGCAATTAATATTTGGCAGCTTGCAGGATATTGGAGGTTGTATGTGTATCTTGATTTCTGGTTTCAGGCAGTAGAAATAGTCAGTCGATAGATTACTTTGAGGACATATTTTGACATGTTTTGACTAAAAAGTTGCTATTTGTATATGATTGCCCCCCCCCCCCCCAGTCAACCTTAAATAGTACGCAATATGCATGTAGACTTACCGTTATGTTGAAGTCAGCATTTTTTGCAAGTCCTCCGGCAATTTCTGTTGGCATAATCTGTTCGGCATTTTCCTTTGCGCTTGTATATTCTGCAATAGTATTCCTTACCAGGCCGGTCCCGACACACTGTTGAAAATGATTAATCTAGTTAATAGGAACCGAATATATAAAATACAATCATTATAATCATTATGGATGGATGGAGGGATGGAGGGATGGAGGGATGGAGGGATGGA